>JAUBWS010110564.1:0-10105 GCA_032270445.1 Darlingtonia californica
AGTATCTGCTGTATCAAATAGTTTAGTAGTCCATTCAAATGTTAGAGCCTTTCGTTTGTCTCTAAATTCAAACAAGAATTCTTATACAAGAAATCCTTGTTCTAGTAGGTCGAAAGTGAAAAATTTTCTCCACAGATCTTTGAATGTTCGATAGCGATGTCAATATAACTGTTGCTTAGCTACACCCGTTCCTTATTTAATAGATGGCTACTGTACCTAACCTATTTTCAACCCATGTTCTACACAAAATGTTAAAAAAGAACCAGATAAATTTTTCTCAGCTTTAATGTTCTCATTTATAGGTTTGAGCCACAATTGTTCTTGTCCATGTTACCTACTATAAAGTCTAAACAAAGTCTATTCCAAATAATTTTGCAATAATATATAGTACGATGTCTAACATTGATTTCTTCGAGCGATATCTCTACCAATGACCTAAATACATCATACACATAGATTATAAACACAGCCTGCACAATTGCGTCAAAAGTCATTTAACCCTACCTGTACTGGGGGTAGGGGGGGGGGGGGGGGGCTTGGCTAGTAGGCCCGCGGTCTTCTTCCAGGGAAAATATTAAAAATTATACGAAATTGAAAATTTTTGACTTTTAATAAAATCTTATTGGGAAGTTATTTATTTCAAATGTGTATCATGATTATTTGCTGAATTATGCTCAATTATTGAACCCAAGGTGAGAACTGTAACCTATTTTACTGCAAATTCAGCAAATCTTGAACAAGTCATAACTTTTGATAGACAAAAGATATTGACATGAAACTTTGACCATAGTCGTATATTGTTGACAAAAATTTGCTGATGTCATCAATTTTGCATACGACGTCATATTTTTAATATGGCGCGCCAAAAAATCGAAAAAAATATTTTTGATGTTTATAGCGCGCTATAGATGGCCAGGACTTGATTTTTTCTCAATTTTGATGAAATATGCAGTGTAGCTTATCCTTTTAGCTTTCTAAATCTGAAAACAGATTTGAAAAAGCTCTTTTTCTTCGAAAAATATTGTGATTTTAAGCAAGTACATGTATTTCCTCTATACTTTTCTACATGATGACGTCACCAAGTAACCATAGCAATAACCCAGTACAGGTAGGGTTAATAAACTGTCAAAAATTATGAAAAATTCTCAATCTTGAATTTGGGGTACATGCATGTACAAATAACGATAAAATGCTATTAACCCATACCTAGTAAAATGAGCCTAGAACATGGATCACATCCCTGGGCGGGGCCGGGGGTGAGGTAATTACTTTTTTTCAGAGAAGTTGGGGGTTGGGGGTACTTTAGTACTTTTCCCAAGTATGGGAGTGGGGTAATTACTAAAACTTGAAGTCTAGCCTCCCCACTTTAGAATCGGTGATGTGATCCCTGTTTTTAGGAGACTAGTTTTCTTCAAACACGTAAAAGTCTAGGAGCCTAAAACACAAAATATATGCTCATATTTCAAAAAAAATCTTGCTGTAATTAGATGGCCTTAGAACACCTTGTATTTTCCAGGATACAATAGAATTTTTGACCGAAAACATTAGAATTTGGGAGTCTAAAATGCCAAATAGCTGTTTTTTCTAAAAAAGCCAAAATATTTAGGAAACAAATGGTCTCAGAACCATCCACATTTTGCAAGAGACCGAATAGTTCAGCCAAACACATCAAATTTCCTGTAAAGTATTTTTCAAAATATTCTTCAAACACTTATAAATTTTTAGGAAACACATGCTTTTCATACAGATGTACAGAGTTGATGCAAATTAAGACTGTTGATGCAAATTAAGACTGAGTCCTCACGTACGCTATGCTTTCGACGATCTCCCACTATGTCTAGTTCCACTTTATTTTATGTGGTAGAAACATCGTGGTAAGAAAAATGTTTCAAAAACAGGAACCAACAATGTTGTCAATTAATTTATTTAGTGACAATATATTTCGAAAATTGATTTATCTTCAGGTCTAAAATAATAAAAGATAAAAAGTTAAAAACTTTGTCAAAAATAGCATTATAAAACATATTTACATATCTACATACTAACACTATGAAATTCTATTTGAGAAATTAGAAAAATTGATCGAGTTATACAGTGTGTCCGTAAAAAAGTACCCCTTCAGATTCATTCTGTTTGCCGTATAAAATAATTTATTCAAAAATCAAAAGTATAGTATTGACGCTATTAATGTTAATTAAAATTAACTTAAAACAAACAAAATTAAATTTAACTTAAAACAAACAAAATAAAGCAGCCAAAAGCTGCGAAATCAGCGGACATTAGCAATTCTTTGCCTTTTCACGGAATTTATTTTTTGAATGAAAAAGATTACCTTAGGGGGAATTTTTTCTTCGCCATTCGCCAAATTTAATTCTCGCGATTTTTTTCCGTTAGTCAAGTCTCCCAAAATATAATCTACCTCCGTGAATTATATATATTATATATATGGGAATGAGAGAATAGAGGAATATAGAACTATGAGTTATGGGAATACGGGAATATGGGAATACAGGAATATAGGAATATAGGAATATGGAATATGGGAATATGGGAAAGAGAAATATAGAGGAATATAGAACTGTGACATTATGGGAATACGGGAATATGGGATTATGGGAATGAGGGAAAAGAGGAATATAGAACTATGAAATCATGGGAATACGGGAATATGGGAATACAGGAATATAGGAATATGAATATGGAATATGGGAATGAGGGAATAGAGGAATATAGAACTGTGACATCATGGGAATACGGGAATATGAGAATATGGGAAAGAGAAATATAGATGTGAGAATATGGGAATGAGGGAATAGAGGAATATAGAACTATGAGATCATCGGAATACGGGAATATGGGAATACAAGAATATAGGAATATGGAATATGGAATATGAGAATGAGGGAATAGAGGAATATAGAGCTGTGGATTATGGGAATACGAGAATATGGAAATACAGGAATATAGGAATTTAGGAATATGGAATATGGGAATATGGGAATGAGGGAATAGAGGAATATAGAACTGTGAGATTATGGGAATACGGGAATATGGGAATATAAGAATATAGGAATGTAGGATTTGAGGATTATAGGAATAGAGGATATGGGAATGAGGATATAGAGGAATATAGGAGTTAATATTTGATCTCCATAACGTTATAGGCACGATAGATTAAGAAGAAGCCGGTGTAGGTATGAAAGTAAAACTTTCGAGCACAGGCTAACATTGCCGTACTAGCCTGAGAAAAAAAGCCGAAGAAAACAAAAATCTATCTGCTTAGACCAACAATCATCTCCGCTGATTAACAAAAATTGCTATTTATTCTGCCACAATGAAAAACATTAAGATAAGTCATTAGTCCTTGAGTTACTGTAATTGATCTTTAAATTTTAATTATCATGACCACAAGAGACAAAGTTAATTTTCTCAATTAACATTTATCCTGAAATTGCGTATTATATATTTTTAAAAAGCTTGAAAAATTTGCTATCAAACTGGGTAAAAATAATTTATCTAACTGCAATATTTTTAATCTCGGTATTTTGCGCGCCACCCTGTATACGATACTGTTGTTACATAAAATCACTAATGCTTGAAACAACCATTAGAAATGATAGTACAAACACTTTGATTCTTGCATAAATTTTATACAGCAAACAGAATGAATCTGAGGGGGTACTTTTTTTACGGACACACTGTACGGTTGAATGTAAAAGTTTCACAAGGACAATTCACAATCCACAGTTTTCAATGTTCGACTTCTACAGTGTGTCCTGAAAAAAAATACTTTAAGCAACTATATAATATCTTTTAAAATTTATAGCTAAAAGATGCCTTTCTTATACCAGAAAGAAGACAGTTTTATGCTCTTTTCAAATATATCATTCTTAACTTTATATAAAAAATATTTGGAGCAATATTAGAATTCTAAACATGAGACCTTTCAATTAAATCTATAACAATCAATTAAGAGAAAGTTGAATGGAGATTAATGACCCGATTAATACAAAAAGTAATTAAATCGCAACTGCAAACAGAAAGCTAGATTTACATTTACATGACTTTTTTGTTATAAGAATCATTTTTTTTGTATTAAGATAATTCTAAACAAGAAATGTTTTAACAAAACTTGCCATTTTAGCTTGCTTTGAAAGGTTCCCGCGAAGTAGTGGGAATAAAGTTGTTTTCAAAGAAAAAGTTGATTTTAGGTACAGTTCACAGCATGTTTTTATAATTATTTTCGTGATACACAGCAACAGAAAATAAGACAACTCGGCGTAAACAAAAGATTTATAGCTCATTAAAGTTTGAGTTTATTGATCTTTAACTTAATGACAGTATCGATAAAAAGAAACTTGAATATTTCCTGAAGAAATTATCCCACAAAGAAAAAAATATATTTTTGAAAAGCTTAGGAAATTATTTTTCTAACGGTATAAAAACTGCAAAGAATGAATAACAACTTAATAACTTGCAGCAAGCGCGTACCCAGAGGTACGGAAAATTACAGGAGGAGTGTAAAAAGTAATTAAAAGTCATTATCTTTTGTCATCAAGTAATAGATAATAACAATTAAATCACTTTTAGCTCACCTTCTGTAATTTTGCCGTACCTCTTGGTACGCGTATGTTGCAGCCTTTTAAAAGTTGGGTTCCGTTTTTTTCAGGACACCCTGTATATTCATCCTTTGTGATAATAATTGGCTTAATTATGTTTGTCAGTTTCGATGTCAGCTCCCTTTATATCAAAGAACCCGTAAATGAGGCCATCAGAGACTGCGCTGATCTGTTATTTTCAGATAGATATAAAAAACCACCCGTTAGTAAAGAAACATTCATTCACCAGAGACTCTTCTCACGCACAGAGCAACGTTTCTTTCTGCGTCATCAGTAGCAGTCCGAAAGCCCAAAACAAGTAAGGTTGCGTCATCAGTATAGCTCTTCCTATGGGGACGAGATTAACAAACACTCTAACACTAACAAAAAAGTAATCATTTTTCTTGGGTTTTGAGCATCTTTGGAGAAAATGTATTGCACTTGATGCCATAGTCTTGAGTTGACTTTGATTTTACATATCCCTGTTTCAGTCCTCTCTCTAATATATAATATGGACGCTTTATTTTCGGAAAAATTCGAGACAACTCAATCTCGTCCCCAGCGCGTTCTCAAATTTCATCTCTGTTCGAAAATTTCCATCCGATTTTATTTTTATTTTTATTTTTTAATTTCTTGATATTTTTGTGAATTTTTGATTTTTCATGTTTACTGTGATGTGATGTTTTATGAATACTCTTTCGTGATTTCTTCTTCTTCTTCGTTTGAGTTTTTGACTTTTTTGTGGTTTTTTGTTTTTTCTCGATTTTTTTGTGATTTTCTTTAGACTATACAAGACTTATTTGAGTGCTTCACTAATCGCCAAAGATCCTATCTTCAAAAGAACTCTAACCTTGTATATTCACGTTTTCTCGCAACGTCGTAATTGCGATAATTAGCTTCTCGCATATAAAAAATGCAAGCATGACGTAAAAATTAAATTCCTATGAAAAAAATAAGCGCGGTTGTTCAATTTTATAACGCATACGCTACAGTTTTCGTTGCCATCTCCGTTGTGTAATTGAAAAGTCCCTAAACAAACTTGAAATCACCCTCGGCCTTTGGGTTAGTTTTTTCACACTATTTATTATGCAATTTTACCACACATAACTTGCAAATACCCTGTACTAGAGTGTCAAATTCATTTTCTCACCCTGACCCTCGGCCTTGGGGCTACTATTTCTACGTTATTTATCATCCATTTTTCCACCCATAACTTGCATAGATCCTGTACCAGAGTGTCAAATTCATTTTTACCATGTGCGAGAGGGTCTGGTAAAGATTAAACTTTCACTTTGTACCCGTCTGCGCACTGAAGATAGTTTGAATAGTCGAAAGCCGTAAAGATCTATTTTTCCAGTTTGCGGGAGGGTATGATTCAGGCTTGCATGCATGTCACTACTGACTAAATAAATGTGCGGATCTTTTCTTAAATATGTATATAGATATATTTAAGTATTATAAGTAATACCGTGTATACAGGATCTGTTGATTCATTATAATACCGTGTGTAACTGTGTTTTATTGTAATCGTGTTTAATGCGGTCTAATCTAAATTTAAAGAGGTCTAATGAAACAAGACCACACTCAAACACAATATACAAACAGTACAAACATAAGACAAACACATACAACATACAACCCGCTCTTAGGCAAAGCCTAGTACAAACACAACAATCCCTCGTCAAATACACACGCTTCGGTGTAAATGCAAAGCTGGTCCAAGCGGTAACTCTTCACTAAAAAAATACAGACACAAGCCCTCTCCTAGGAAAACCTAGAATGAATACAACAATCCCTTTTTCCAATACACGCGCCTCGGTGAAAATAACGACAGAAAACTGGTCCGAGTGGTAACCCTCCAAAAAGACACACAGCCTGCTCCTAGGCAAGGCCTAGACTATTTCATAGTCCGTATAAGAAAAAGCCGTAAGCGCGCGGGCGATATAGGCTTGTCGTGCGGGAACGGGAATTCCTTACGGGAAGAAAATGAAATAAGTTTTCCTCCTCTCCGAGTGCAACTCCTTTCCGAGTGCAACTCTCGTTGCGAGTTATTTTTTGCCTTAGTGTTTTAACTTAGACTATAGAATAGTCTAGGCAAGGCCTAGTATGAACACAACAATCCCTTATTAAATGCACACGTCTCGGTGCAAATAATGACGCAGAACTGGTCTGAGCGATAGCCAAAAAAACAGAAAAGAAATTAACTAAAAAAAGCAAAACAAATGTTACCAGCAATAAAAAATCAAAAGAAAAATGAAAAAAATGAAACAAAAAACAATGACAAAAAAAAAAATAAATACCGGAAACCAAAAAATTGAAAACAAATTGAAGTACTGAAAAAATCCAACAAAGACACTAACGGAAAGAAAACAATAAATGAAACAACAACAACTCAAAAATACGACATAAAAAAATGAAAAATAAAAATAATAAAATTAGTAGAAAACAACAAGGAAATCAAAGTTAGTTAAAAATTAGTCAAAACAATCTGTCAAAAAACTTTAATAGCATGCACGACCAACAACAAAACCAGCCTCGATATCGGCGACACATTGTGGAAGCCGAGAACAAGCTGTGGTGGTTTCAATGAAGAGGTTTCTTCGCTTTCATTTGTAATTTCAACATCACATGCTTTGCTGACGTGTACAAGCTCAACATCAATGGCATTGTTAGATGGAGTCACGGTTTCTCTGGTTGACACATCGACCATAGCCCAATCGGGGATGTTTTCAGTTAAGCTGTTGTCCTCAGCTTCTATATCAATATCTGCCCAGCAGATGATGGCTTCGTCATTACATGGCTCGTCGAGTTCAGCAGCAACACTGTTGGTGTCATTAACATTGGCATTGATGATGCTTGATTCAAGCTCTCAGACATTGAATTTTCCTGGCAAGACGGTAACTACGGCACCTACATTATTGTCCAGTTATTCACTGATGCATCTTCCAGCACTCTCAACGGCTGCTACCTTGATGCACGTTTCAAGTTCCCACAATTTAAATGTTCCACGCAAAACGGGTGATGGGTTCATTGACAAAACTTCGCCGGTGCCTTTGGTAGCTTCAACGTCGGCAACACGAAAGGTTCCTTCACAAAGGACAGTGGTGCTTTCAATGTCATTCAAGTTCTTTTTCGGAACCTGAAAAAGATAGCGAAGAACAGAATTAAGGACAAGTGGAAAGGATTTTTGGCAATCTCTCCAAGATTGGACTCGTAACTGAGTGAGTTCCTTAGTGCTTTCAACCTAGAAAGCTGAGGTCCCGAGTTCAACGCCATCAGGCTTTGGCAGTGTTTCCAGGAAGGTGGAACCCACATTGATAAAAGTGTTAAATGCATAATTAAAGCAAACATCCTGATTATCCTTGCCATTCTTACTTACAACACTATCCTTACTATCTTTGCTAACCTTATCATCCTTACCATTCTCACTATTCTTAAACCAAATGACTGAGACTGAAATCGTAAAAGTAAAGGCTTATTTACCACAACTTCTCCGTCACCATTCTTCTTCTCCAACTCTTTAAGTTTTTCTCGAAGCTCCTTATTTTCTTTCTTTCTTGAGTGAAAGAATTTCTTTTTTGTCACATTCATTCTTTCTATGAGAAACCTTTAGGGCAGTAGCATAGTTTCTTTGCTTGTCTTTTCTAAAATTGAGCATAAAAAAAATGGATTGGAAATCTTAAAAGCATTGAAAAAGCACACACTGCTTGATACATTTTTTCTTGCATGACATTATCAAGATGTACCATACGAACGGTAGAACACGAATTTTTTCCCTGTCGGTATGGCGGTCTGATATAGGCTACTAGAAATTATTGCGATAGCCAGTTCTCTATTTATCTAGGGTTAACGTTAGGATTTCCACTGGGTAGTGTCCTTCAAGTTTTCCGTTGAAATATTTTCCGTCAGAACGGTAGCCAGGATTCTATTGCATAGATTACAATTATGCTACCCGATTTTCTTTTTGTCTTGCCAAAATGATGTCACGCCCACATGGTTAGGTTGGAGATTTATTCCGTCGAGATTGTTAACTCTTTGGCTACGCTGTGTTTTTAAAAAAAGTGAAAAACTTCCATTACTTTTTTAAAACTTGTTTGAGCCAATTCCGGATTGTTTAGAAGTTATGGGCTCCCAAATACATAGTGGTATTTTGGTCAATTTTGGACGCATATGTGCGTCATTCGGAGGGTTAACGACCCCACTTGTAGCCATAGAGATAACTAAAAAAGATAAATCTTTTTCGTCGCTTAAGCCAAAGAATGTAGCTTCAGTCTTGTATATACTTACACTGTAACCATTCAAAAGATTTTGCTTTTTGGCTGTCAACTGTTTGATCTCTTCGTCTTTTTCATTCAAGATTTTTTCGTATTGCTCAAGCTGTTGACTAAGTTGATTCAACTCATTCTAGTCTTTCAGAGCAACCAATGATTGCTAAGAAAAAATGTCAATGCAAGAAAGCTAATAAGGTAAGGTAAGGCCCCCAGAAAAAAAAATCTTAGGGGAGTTCAATAACCAAAAGTAGAGTAAAAACTATCAAGTTTGTGTTTTTCAGAGGGAGGAATGGAATGGGCTAAGCCTCCATTCATCCCCTCCCCTCGTTTCATGGATGTTGGGATGAATGTTTTTCGGGAAAAAAATATTATTAACAAAAAGTTATTGCGGTTATTGTTATTGACTACGCTGATGATATTACCCTGCTAGAAGATATTATCGCTACCATTCGAATACTTCTCTGGAAAGTTGAAAAGGCTTGTCTGGTAATTGGACTTTCAATATAAAAAATGAAGTACCACAAAATATGTTAGGCTAACCCTGCAAATAAGCAGTTTTTTTCCGAATCGTGAAATTATTTCTACATGAAAGAAAATTTATGCCAAAATTAATGGATTCTACTATTTAATCCATGTGGTAGCTCAACCTTAAATCCCGTAAAACAAGAATTACCTTCGCTCAGGGTAATGAATTTTTAGTGCTGCATAGTTTGTTCGTCCGTTGCAATACTAAAGGACACGAGAATGTTTAGGCGTATTCATTTTTATGGCATTATCGTATCTGACAGAGAGACACAGGCACCTTTTTTTTTGAATGAGCACCATGTTAAAAGCAGAGAGCCACCCTTGGATATCACTTCCACATCTTAAAAACTTGTTCTAGAAACATAGAGTTTACCCGTCGTTAAAGTCGTCGTTACCCTGCTGTAAGACTTGCAGATCTTGACTACGCTGATGATATTGCCCTGCTAGAAGATATTATCGCTGCCACTCAAATACTTCTCTGGAAAGTTGAAAAGGCTAACGCTAAAAACAGCATTTTGTTACGTGACTATGACGTCACAAAATAATACGATTACCAAATATTTTTATCAAACCTCAAGGGACTTTTGAGGCCTACCAGCATACCAAGTTTCAAGTGTGCAGCTTTTCTCAATTCCGAGATATTAGCTGTCCAAAACATTATCCGGACACTTGCAAAAACTGGGCGTGGCTGTCACGTGATCACGTGACGTA
>JAUBWS010110575.1:0-10105 GCA_032270445.1 Darlingtonia californica
AAACATTTCTTTTATCAAAATTTCGTGACATGTTCTACACAGCAACAATTTTTTTGCTTGACACATTCTTACAATAGGATAACTGCCCATTAGAACGATGTTTTATTGATGATTTGCGATTAATGACCGTATCGAAACACAAAAACATTTTTCCAAAATATTCTGATTTATGAAACAAATTATATATTTTAGAAAGCTTAGAAAAAGATTTCCATAATGGTATAAAAATGGCAAAAAACAGTGCAATACTTTGAAAGTTATATTTATTTAGAACTCGGGACTTCTTTTTTACCGGACACACTGTACATATATAGAGTGACAACCTATTCAAAACAAAGCTGTGCCTCATTACCTGGAAAACCGTTTGTTTTTGTTAATTATTATCAACATAATCCCGCATCATCAATATCTTTCGATGAATTTAACAAATTATTTGCATAATTACGCAAACTTAGTATGATATAAATCAATGCGCGCGATATACCAATCAATGAATTGGGCTTTAGGAAGAGACGACACCATTAGCAAGTATAGAATAACACACGTGTCTTTTGGCAGTTATTGCAGTTTGAAAGTTTATATCAAAAGTACACTAGGTATTTTCTTACTTACATTTGAAATTTTAGTTTCATCGCGTTTAGGAACTTAGGCGAGTTACGGCACGTTAAAAAGTTACCGTAACTATTTCCCACCAATTCCACTCATCCACCAAAGTCGATATTTGTTTTAATTGAAATACTTAACTGATAATTGAATACTTAACTGATAATTGTCTAAGTTGTGCCGTGATGAAAAATTATGCCTAAGTTAGAATATTAACGAAAAACTGGTTACTTTTGATAACAATTATAATTAAACCAATGAACGTTAGTAGTAATAATAATAACTAATAATAAATCATTTTTCATTTCGTTTAAAATACATCCTCAGCATGGAAGTGCAATGCTTCTGGGTTGGAAAAAGTTCAAAATGTTTTTTCTAATAAAAAAAAATCTTTTAAAACCATAAAAACATAATGTACAGCGTATTGTTTAAACGCTGACTATTAAATGTACAAAACAACTAGCAAGCTAATTAATTTATATAAACAATGTTACATCTGCGCTTCCGTCAATAAGTGATAGGCTCCTTTCAAAGCTAGTAGTTCAAAGTGGTTTCCCATTTCAATAACTTTTCCACCCTGAATAACAGCAATGACGTCAGCATTTTGTATGGTAGATAATCGATGGGCGATGATTATAGAAGTGCGCCCTTCCATGGCATGATCTAAAGCATCTTGTACAACCTACGGAACAAGACGAGTTGAGGAACTTATTCAAAATAGTATTCTAGAGACAACTTTTGTATAACCACGTTTTGCAATCACACCTCGTTTTCAAGAGGATTTTCTTCATCAAAACCGCAATAAACCAATTCATGGCCTGTGAATTTCACTGCGGTGCGTGGGATTGTGATGGGAGGGTAAAGCCCCTCTGAAAATGGTCAATTTTCTTCTTTTCCTCGGTCATGACATGAAAAGGTAGTCGAAACATTGAAAAAAAACCTTATATTCTTCTAAAGATTCTTTCTTTGGTGAGTTATAATTCCCCAGGAAATAATTTTATTAAATTCTGATGATTTGTCTTAAAATCAAAACAGAATTGAAAAATCTTTTTTTTTTATCCTGATATATTGCTCTATAAAGTAATACATAGACTGAAAAACCATCGTTTCAGAAAATATGCAATTTAACATTGCAACTATTGTCAACTTATTGTATTTCTTGATAACCTTTCATGGTAAACCACTATTGTGCAAAGTTTCAAGCTGCTACCATTTCTATTCTTTGAAGAAAGGTTATCCCCCGCTATGTGATATATGAGAAATAGGGTTAATGCTAATCAAAATTTCAAGAAGAAAAACTACAACAAATTACCTTTTCACTTTCGGAATCTAGTGCTGAAGTAGCTTCATCCAGTAAAAGGATTTTGGGATTTCGTATAAGAGCACGTGCGATTGCAATTCTTTGTTTTTGTCCACCGCTGATTAATGAACCTTTATCTCCAACTTTTGTATCATAACCCTAAATGAAAGTCAATAGAATTGTACAAAAACATTATTAAAATTGCATTGCCACGGTTTAGGTCTGGTGTTTTTTATTTATAAATTGTTAAAAATGATTTCCAAACTTTACGAAAAGCTATATTATGTATGTTCACACTTAAATAGTGACGTTTCACGCCACGAATACTTGTTTTTTGAAATATGGTCATGATCGTGATACCAACAAAACGCACTACAGTGACTTGTGTCCTCAATTTTTGATTCAATATAATTTGTCACGGAAATAATGATGAAGTTTAAGGATTTTATTCTTTATTATAACCTTAGATAAAAATACCACTCGACCACGGCCCTTCTTGATATACTTCATTGGACCAAAAACCGTAGGACACATTTTTCGCTTGACAACGTTTTAAGTCTGAACAAAAGTAACGAGCTTTCAAAACTTTAATATCAAACCTAAACGGACCATAGCAGGTTTTATAGCAACAAAAATTCATGGAAACATTTTTTGAACAGAATTTTTACCACTTCCTAAAAATCTTGCCACTTTTGTGTGGAATTGTTTTTCCTGTCACCTAGTATATATGTACCACACTTCCTGAAGAACTTTTAAAGGTAAGACCTCATTGATAACAGTTTATGTTTTCAGGTTATTAGCTACACTATATTCGTGATACGTCTGAAAGGCCCAAGCAAAAAGTGTTTTGTACAAGTTATGCTCTGAAACTAGCAGTCCCACTTAGCGAAGGTCACTATCCTGAATTGTATGAAGTCCCAATTCAGGGTTGCCACTTATATGATTAATAGAATAGAAAATCCTATCGTGTAATCGGCCCACCAATAATTAAAGCAAATGTAAACATTTTCTAATTTCATACGATTAATCCGGAATAGCATGACATACATGGGCTATCTATCCCAAATTACCCTGCAAGTCATGCTATTACTTTTACAAAGCGTCCCACCTAGCGAATATCCCAGTTATCGAAGTGTTTTGTATGAGTTATGCTCTAAGGGGGCCGAAATTAGCAGTCCCACTTAGTTACTATAATGATTTGTATGATGTCTCACTTATCCAGGGTCCAACATATCGAGAGCACTATACAACCATCACTTACATGCGTTAGGTCCGAAATGACATGATGGATATTTGAGCTCTTGCATGCATTCTCTATTTGTTCTTGAGTAATACTTTCCGGGTTCTCTATTCCATATAAAATATTGTCCCGTATTGAACGATCAAATAAAACCGGTTCTTGCTGTACAATACCAATTTGCGATCGCAGCCATCGAATGTTGTAATCTCCAATTAGTACACCGTCAATCTTCTATAAATATTTAAATGAATAAACCTTTAATGGCAATTGTTTTGAAGCCACTTTAGTTACCAAATTATTTAATGAAATAATACCTCTAAAACTGATATGTGTTGATTCATATTGGTGTTAAAATAAAGATTTGGAAATCAATGTTTCAAACATTGCAAAACATTTTTATTTTGCAGAATACTATTTATACGGAATTTCAAAACACATGATATACTGCAGTATTTTGTTGACCCTATTATGTATGGGCTTTTTGGGGCTATCTAAGTATGGGGGGGGGGGGACATGGTCCCCCTACTTATCTTGACAACTAAGCATGCTGCAGTCACCAAATTTGGTAGAGAGGTACCACTCCATAAGGGAACTAGAAAATCATATCAATTTCAAAATGATTACCATTGTTGTTCGATGATGTCATCACCAAGCGCCAAAACGGTAAAAATTTATAGATAACTTTGAAAAGTTGTATTTGCTGATCTAAAAGAGCTATTTCGGTTCTGTTTTGATTTTTTAACAACCAAAAGGATTTTCTTTCGTATTTGAATCATCGGATTTAAAATAAAATTAGTTCTGACCCAGTACAGCGAGCAAAAATGTTTGAAATATTTCTTTCTCATTTTGCACGCCATTTTGAATTCGTGACGTAGACAGCAAATTTTGCTTGTTAATGTTAGTATGTTTTTGAAAAACAGTACCTACCACGTTCCCAGACGAAAAATTGTAAAATCTCTCTAACAATGACACTGATGTCGATTTTCCGCACCCACTTGCACCCACAAACGCCACAGTGCGTCCTCGTGGAATATCAATACTCAATCCTTGTAAGATCGGAAGGTTAGGGCGTGTTGGATATGTAAATTTGACATCGCAGAAGGATATATCTCCCTTTATCTCATCCTAAAAAATAACATATGATTTTATTAACTCTGAAAGTTTGCGCTCATGTTCATTTTTGAAGCCAAATTTTCATTTGGCTTTCAAACATTTTTACCTTGAAAATTGATATTTCAAGAATTACATATATATTTATCTATTTAAACTTAAAACGTTAAAATGTTAATATGTACATAACTGTCAGTTTCACGCTGTACGCGATTATCAAATGTACTTCAAAAAATTAAGTTTAGATAAATAAATATACATTCTATGCTCTGATTTTTATGTATTTAGCACTGTCTTAACGTTGTTTCGTTTACAATTGGTATATTTCAAGAATTACTCAATTGATCAAGAATTACTCAACTACGTTTTTACTGTTAATATATAATTGAATTGTTAATTGAATTGTTACTAAAGCCCAGACCCTTGCACTTGGCAAGTAAATGTACATACGCATTTTCAGTTTCTTCATCGTTCTTGAAATAATTTTCGCATTGAACAGGATCGGTTAAAATCGTTCAAAATAGCCGTTTTTGAGATATTTAAGACAAGTCCTCGAAACCAAAAAATATTCCATTCATTCTTGAAATCAAATATAAATGCGACTTTTGTGTTTATGCAATTTACAAAACGAAAGGAGTCCAGACTCCGCACTTGGTAAATTCGAGCATAAAGTGTTGAAATGTATTTTTTTACCTTCCGGCCCTCTGTGCTGTAAGTATCGATCTCAGGAACTCGGTCGAACAATTGCAGTATTCTTCCAGCTGCTAATTTTGCTTTAACATAGTCTGGGGCAAAAGAGGCAACTTGTCCAGCGGTCATAGCACCGAACTGAATGCCAATGATAACTCTAAAACAAGAAAATCAATTATGAAGGTCTATGTGAAAAGGGGACATAAAGCTAACCATAATTTACTCTCAAAATCTTGAAAAAACTTCTGTGGAGGAGGGCATTTCTATTTAACGACACACAATTTCATGTCGCTTAAATAGAAATAGTGCTTTTGCCAGCGAGTGGAGTAGGATCGCGGTAAAAATATCCCCATAGACCGTCACATTTTGAGCTTACAGTGGCGACGTACCTTTTGGGGAACGCTGTTTATATTGGTTTGGCAAGACATGCGGGTGAAGTAAGATGTAACAACGGGACAACTGAAAATCGATAAAAACTGCGGAAATACAAAAGATATGAAAAACGTTGCCATTATCGTAGCGTCGTCCCTGACGTGTCTTTAGGGGAGTTTGAATTCTCTTGATGTCTTCAGTCTTGAAAATGGGATACTTTGGTATGCAAGGCAGAGTTTCTTTCAATAGTTATAGCAGGTGACTTGGTTAAGAAAAAGAAAATCTTATTCTGCGTAAAGTTAATTTCTCCCCAAACAAAATCAAACCATTTAAGCAAAACATCTACGTGCCCAAAAAAATAGCATGGGTCGAGCAAATAAAAATAAATCTTTGAAGTCATATCAATAATCCTCTGAGTATAGGGAAGTTCCCAGAAAACAGAATTTATAATAACTGTATGACAAAGACGAGCCAAGCTTTGTGGAAGAAAAAATTTCATTTGCTCTATTCATGAAGACCAAATGTAAATTACACATATTCTCCATTATTTGTTATTGTACAAATCAATCAGTCGCTTAAATACAAGGTCTGCAGCTCAAAAAATGTGAAATGCTTTAAAGGAAGAAAGTTTCGCTAAAAGAAAAATTCGCAGTTTCGCGTTTTTTGGCCACTTTCCCGAAAGTTTTTTCCGCGAAATTTTTCAAAATGTCTCATCCGCGAAAGTTTTTTCCCGCAAAAAATTATGAGAAAATGAAAAAAATGTCCTTGAAATTATGGTTATTGACGATTAAAAAGAAGAAAAATGTAATTTATAACCAAAAAGTTTGTTTTCAATTTCTGTTTTCCAAGAAAGTTTTTTGCCGCGAATTATTTAAAAATGGGTCATCCGCAAAAAGCAAAATTTTCGCGGTTGAACCGATCCGCGAAACTTTCTTCCAGCGAAATTTTCTTTCTTTAAAGTAGTACCATGTTACTCACTTTATAATATCTGAAATTTTCAAGTTGTCCTTGTTTGCCAAATAACCGCCTAATCTGAAACATGCTGCATTTGAAAAGAACATGACACCAACGGACAATGCAAAGGCAACACCGAAGACATGAGCTCCTTTAAGCTGGCCATTTACTGGCTTTTCCAATAGTCTGATGTACTTATCATAGAAAAAATCCTCCTTGCCAAGTGAAGCTACAGTTCGGATCTCCATTATGGCTTCAGATGCGACCTATAAGAAAACCAGTAGAAGATTGAAGTTGACTAATTTTCAAAATGCTGAAGCAAATTTTGGTGGAGCCGTGGCCAAGTGAGGCACTGGACGCTCTAACCTGAGTTCAGATATCAACTCAATTGCGAGGCTTGCGGTAGCGATATTTTTCAATCACTGTATTCTGCATGGTGCCCCGGAGTATTACCAGGATGTCATGATCCGCATCGATAGCAACTCATTGAGATCTGAAGATGCTCTGCTGGGTAAATAATCAATTCATAATTTTCAAATTTAGCTATGATAGCTACGACTTTCTTTATTGGTAAGTTTTCAAATACCGAAAGCAAACTTTTTTCTAACTAAGACAAGAATTGTAATCTTCAAGTTTTCGTTGACCTTAAGTACATGCAAAGGCGGTTATATTATACGAAGGTTAGTACAGGGCCGGCAAATCGTTTTCGAAAGTGGGGGGCCATATAATATAGTGTCTAAGGAGCCACTATTTCTTTTAGTTTTCCTTTTTTAGCAAAAAAGTGGTTTCGCCGACCCTGTAGTATTGTAAAAACAAAAATAGAAAATACATACACCAGTAGCTTCTGAAAGTTTCTTTGACGCTTCTGCGGCAAAACTTGTATTTAGAGTCGTTTGAATCGCACCAAATAAAGCAATAAATGGTACGAATGCCAACACTAACAGGGTTAGCTTCCAAGAGTAAACGAAAGCAACGATCAAAGCGGAAAGTCCGCTTACTAAGACTTGCGTTAGTGTATTCAACCGCGTGCTGGTTGCCTATGAATAAATAAATTTAGCGGTACAGTAGTGAGAATTTTGTTAGTGGCTAAACAGTTAGAGTGCTAGCTTCGTAAATGCCCGGTTCCTGGTTCGAGCCGAGGCTGCGTCCGTATTAATGAAAAAGGCTAACCTGAGTTCGGATGAAGTGTGCGTGAATTTCGTTAGATGAGGGTTAGTCAGAGTACATGTGGATTAGGGATTAAGATTTGGAAAGGGCACAAAGGCAACTTCTCCTCTAGTTAGTCACCCTAGTCTTGAAACGGAATAATTTAGAGTAAGAAAAAGGTATTTGATTATAAAGATGCTTTCTCTGGTTCGTTACATGACAGTATTGCAGCTGTTTTACCATTCAGCCTTGGCTGTCAACATGCTGCCAAAAAAATTATCAAATTAAAAGTAAACATACCCCTTGTACAGCTGAAGCATCTGAAGCAAGTCTTGCGGTCATTGCACCAGTACTATGTTCTGGTTCATCAAAATAAGCAATTTCTTGTCGAAGTAATGCTGTGAATGCCATTTCACGAAGTCTGGTTGTCAATGCCTCTCCAGCTTTTGCGAACATGTATTGCTGAAAATGAATTTAAGGACCAAGAAATATATTCATTAAGAACCTGCCATCCCCCAGAGCTTAGATTAAGAGCGCTGACAGTTCAAAGCCATATAAGAGCATTAATCTAGATCCGGTAAAATTTGTTTTCTTTCATAGAATACTATAGTAGACTCTATTCCAACTTTCTGCAATTCACACTATTTTATTTTGTCTCTTCAACTTAGGGGTTCTAAAAGAAGCCTAGTTTTGCCATGTCAAATTTAACTCCATTAGACTACATATATGAATACATGCTAAAGTCGTCTTATGATCGGCTAAATTTAGATTATTAAAGGTCGGAAACAACTGGACATTCTTACAGCTATGAGGAATGCAATCGCCGTTGCAAAGCCAAGGACCACAAACATTATTGACCAAAACGTCATGTCTTCTTCCAACTTTTCTTTATCTGTGGTGGCGAATGACTAGAGATATAAAGACAATTATTATAATTATTATTGTTCAAGAAATTTATATAGGAAAGGGTGACGCGCGGTGAAACTAATTTTACCCTGTTCACCGATAAATTTTTTTTTTAATTGCCCTTATAGTTAGTAAATTCACCATTCATAAATTCGCTATCATTCCAATCCTTTTAAGTCCGAGATATTTTGATAGAGTCTGAAATATTTAGCTGGTTTGATCAAGCTTGTCTCCAGAGGCGATTTTTTTATGACGAAAAGGTCCCAAAAGATGTATGTTGTCGTTTAATTGCCTTTGAAAAAAATAGGAGATACACAGTGTTTATTAAAATATTGAAAATGAAAAAACATAATCTCTTATTTTTCAATTGATATTGGCCATTTTTCTACAATATCTTACATCAACAGAAAGCCTTTTGGAAGATCTTTAAAGTGATGCAGCTTCATGAAAATTGAAAGAGTAGAACGGGAGTTATAAAGCAAAATGTTCTTCAAAAATCTCGTGAAAATTGAAATAGTCAACTAAGTAGAAGCACAAAGGAAGGAATCTTTTGAAATAAATAAAAGTCATTATTTCTATTATAATTTTATGGTTAGTTAGTTTAGCCAATAGAAATTGAAAAATAATTTTGACAATCTGGCATCATACCTTCTTGCCATTAAAATCACATGGAAACGAAACGGGGCTGTATAAAAACATAAATTCAGAAAACGTCTGTATACATGTATCAGCCGTATACAGCAACATATACCTGCAAGATTTCAGCAAGAATTATTGCAAAAGCAACTGGCATACCACCTGCCATTGTAGCAAAGAAGATTCCGATGACAATATAAGGCCATTCTTTTGCGTTAAGTTTTAACACTCTTCCCATCGAAGGGATTTCTTCTTTCTTGATTTCTTCTTTAGGTATTAGTTCATCTGTTTCTGTCTGAAAAGAGCATTGATTGATTTTTTTTTTGAATGGTACAATACTATTTAAAAGTTTATATAATATACTAGTTTTAAGTGAGAAGGACTGCATAGGGTACTAGAATTCTTACGGATTCCTGACTGATAAGCTCATTTAAATTCCATTGAAGACGTGTGAGTTATTTGAATGCCTTGATTGTGGCAACCAGGCATCTCTGAAACATCCTGTGCTATCTTAATCCCCTATTCATAAACGTCGGCAAGATATTTGCAAGTCTTTATTCAAACTATTAATTTCGTCATTGTTGAAAAGCACTTAAGTGATAGCAATTAGATACCTTTGAGTCTTTCCGAGTTGCTTTTTCAGGAGAAGGCTGCCTTTTTATAGACTTTTTTGCTGATAGTTGACGCTCCAATTTATGTCTCATGGATTCATTTTCACCACCTAATTCGCCAGATTTTGCGGATAATGTTCTCATTGCTCTTCGAGCCATCAATTCCTCTAAGGGAAAAAAATGAAATTAATGATGTAGTTAGCGAATGTCTCAAATAAAAAAGCCTGTTAAAATCACCGTCAAATTTTGAAGATAATGCAAAAACTTTAACTAAAATCCCGGAATTATGATCTAAAAAAAGGCAAATACCAAAAAACAATTTTTTTTCAGAAAGAAAATTTAACATAATTTAACGCAAAGCTGACATATGTTGTATTGTCAAATATAAATAAAAATAACAAATAAACTGGAATTCAAAAATCGCATACACTATACCTCTCTCTACATCACTTATGATGGATCCTACTTCTGCGTTTAATTCGTCCTCTTCTGCCTGTTCTTCAATACTTTGTAACATGACCAACTTGAAGTATTCAC
>JAUBWS010110586.1:0-10104 GCA_032270445.1 Darlingtonia californica
TTTGGACTTGATTTTTGGATAACCCTACTACATTTACATTTGGCTCACACGTTACTGGACTTGTTTTGTTTTTTGACCATTCTAATGTTAAGTACGGGCGTGTTCTTCGATATCAATATTAACGCCCGTACGCGTACGTACGGGCATTTTCATTAATTAGATTGTGACGCCCGTACTCGCCCATAAATGTACAGGCGTCGCACAAGGGTCGTGTTTAACCTTATTCTGAGACCTCAAAACACGCAAAGCTTAGCGCTAAGTTTTAACTTTAGTCTTAACTCTTCAAGGACTGCGATGAGACTAGCTTACGGTCCTACCTCGTCCCCAGGGTCTTCCTCTTGCTTTTTGATATGCTGATGAACAGGTGACAGGAACCCTGTGCAACGTCCAGAAACACCCACAGCCTACAAGTCCAGTTTTATTGTAAAAGTTTGTAAACGTACACAGTATTTTTCTTAAATATTAGCTCAGAAAACCATCCCTACATTGAAAAACCATTTTTATCCATCACAGCATTGCCTGTCCATTAATATGTTAATCGAGTTTCTTTTCATTCAATGAAATTCAGCATGTCGAAAAACTTCAAATGTTCAAGCTGTGTTCAGTCTGTCTTGTTTATTTTATGTTTAACATGTGTTCAAAGACCGGAAATTTAGTCAGGGGCAGCAAGTCTTTACTTTTGTTTTTGTTTTCTTCCAATGATGATGAGTTTGTTTCCAGGTAACATTCCTTTTAACATTATGCCAGAACTTATGGGGGATATAATTTCAATATGGCTTTCTCACAGTTCATTGATAAAAACTTTTTACAATGAAAAATCTTGTGTGAACTTGAGTAACAGTGATTTAAGTACAGTGTGCAAAAAATGGTAAAGTTCATGTTCTGCTTGAAACAGCTGTGAAATATCCTCTGTATAACATACTTTTCACAATGACATGAGGACTTAAGTCAGTCACTCATTGTTTGTTACACGTTTTGATGTTAATTATAGCTTAAAAATCAAAACATTTATTACCACAGTATTTAGAAAGTATCACCACAGAGTTCAGTGTATCAACACAAACTATTAAAAACAAGGAATTAAAAAATTCTCTATTGAATATTTTTTTGAATTATCCACTAGCTGTACGTTTTTCTCTGATCGCCGCTGATGGGAAAATATTAAACATATATGAAGGATCAAGAACATTTTTAACGCCTTTCTTTGATGCCTGAATATTGACAGAATGTTTATAACTTGATTATGCTTAAGTTTGATCTTTTAGGTGTCCAATGTTTTAAAAGTTTTATCATTTTATTATGTTGATCCTACTTATTTTAATTTGAAGGAAAATACTTTTTACCGCTTCCCTAGTACAAACCTCTGTTAACCTAAATTTTCATTGGCTTTTTCATGGAAGTTAGATTCATGGCACGGGGTAATTTTACCCCACTAAAATAACTCTTAATTGGAAAAAGATAAAAAGTTCATTTTTGGTATAAAACTTCTTACACATATGAACCATTTCGCAAAAAATGAACCCTCATTTTAAGATGTGCACCACAGGTAATGCTCCCTAGTGCATGGGTCATGCGGCTCCTAGGTGTTTACCTAGGGGTTTCAGTCTGATTAAATTTTATCACGTAAGTGACACCTTCTGTGAAATGGCCAATATTTAGTTTTATGAGATGAAGATAAAAATGATATTCCAAGTCTGCCTTGTTGATGACGCCACAACTTGTCACAAGGGTTGGCAGTATTTTCTGAAATTTTTGTCAAATTTTTAAGTGTTAATGTATTTTCATCAAGTTTTCTTGTCTAGCAAATGGCCCCTTTATAGAATGCTATTAAGTTATTCTTTATTAACTTTGACCACTTGTCTTGATGAAAAAGGTGTGAACAATTTTATTTAATACTAAGTCACCATTTTGCGGTTTTGCCAATGTAAGTCATGTCTGTCAAATGTCCTTAGTTATTTGTGTAAGCATCAAAATTAACTCAAATTTTCAGGAAATTTATGAAATTAATGTCTTTAGTTGTCTAGAAATATTGAAGAGGTGGGGTAAAATTACCCCATGCCATGTAAAATAGGGTTTAAATGTGCCAAGGTCAAAGATCAATTTTCACCCTCTCCTTAATGGCAGCAGACACAAAAATCCAAACCCTGTGCCAACGATTGTATGCCTAATATCTGCTTACAGACAGATTTTTTATACAAAAATAAAACCCTTTTGTAGAGACAACTGTAAAGAACATTAGCTTAGTTGCAAGTGAAAATTTATTTAAAAAAACACGTATTCTATTCCTGTCTTTATGTTTAGCTTTATCTCACCATTGCAGACAAAATATTGTAATGGAAGTCAAAGATCAAAGTCTTTTTGCTTTTTAAAGAAAAAAGAAAAAGACAGACTCAATTAAAACAGATTAGAAAACTGTCAATCAAAAGCTGCTCATATGGTGAACGAATATAGGCAGTGCAAAGGCAAATAATGTTAATCAACAATTAATTCCTTTTTTATTAATAACAAATGATAAATAATGAATAGTAATGAATAATGAATTACAGATTTCTGATTACATTCCATAAGTCTAGACCACAGCAGCTGTCTCTTATTTTGTTATTTATGATATGGCAACTTTCGCTGGAAGTTTTCAAGCACGCTTTTGCTCATCGTGCAGTCAATCACATACCTGAAACAGTAGTCCAGTGCGTATTTTAAACCTTTAATTTGATTGGTCTTTCAATAATAGTTTTATTGTTTTGATTGTTGTATTCATTGAATGCTTCGTTATTTAAATGGCGAATGACAATCAAAAATGCACAGGTCGACCTGAAAACCTGGATTTTGCATAATCCAGACGTGTGAATACCGCATGCCGGTGTTTTTCATTTCCTCTAAGCCTACTTTAATCTTAATAGAGTCTTCTGAGAATTCAAACAATATTGTGTAAGATATTTAGTTTTTTCCAAATTTTGTGAGTTAATGGTAACTTTTTTATTCACTAAACCCAACCTCTATTGGTGCCCTTTTCCTTGAAAAATGCCAGGTAAAAATTTTAGTCCCTGTTCATCCCTGGTCAAAGTCATTTTCATGACGCTAATTGTGGAAAAAATTGGTATGTGAGTGGTCCCAAAATAAATCCAAAAGAATATCTTTGTAATAAATATCAATAGAATCTGGTGATTTTTTAAGACTTTAGGACCATAAGTAGTAGTAACAATTAGGAAAGCTGGGAATTTCAAATAAAAGCCATGACTTATTTTGGTGTTTTTGAACATTTATTTATGCTCTTGTTCTAGGGTATTTTTGATCGTTTTACAAAATTAGCAGGATAGTGTCGGCCCATTTTGGGTTGCTTTGTAAGTACCTGCGGAGATTGTCTGGCAAAACAAAGACGTGACATAAGTGTTTTACTTTTTACCCACATCATCAAAATGACATGAAATTATCACAGAATGTTGAAAACTAAATTCGGCTTGATGAAAAGTTGAGGGAGGCCTGATATTTGTCAATTTTTTGAGTTATTGAAAATGCTTAATACCGGGGAGAGGGTAGACTTACCTCCCCCTTCAGTCATTGAACTTTGCCTAGGCACTTGACAATTGCCAAAGTAAACTAGGGTTTTATATCATAACCACTTTTTGGTTTTATGTTTTAATTTTTTTTGTAGCTACAGTAACAAATTGTGTTTCGCCAGCATTGGTTATAGACTGATTTCTCTTGCAGCAATTTCAACGTGATAGAGGAGCTTTGCGGCTTCACAATGGTGTCAGATGATAGGGCTAAATCATCAGAATAGTCTACTGTACGTCAGTGATGATTTGCATAAGGCATAACCCAAACACAATATAAAAGGGGACGGTGCCAATGTATGACCTTGTAAAACTGATACAAGGATGCCAAAATAATCAGTGCCGCTTTCTGGTGATCTGACCATAGATTTAGAGTTTTCATATAGCATCATGATAGCTGACATTGTTTCCTCAGGAATACCATGTGAGAATAATTTCAAAAGAAGCTTTTCAACTTCTTGGATTTGATACCTTCAATTAGTCTGCAAGTTGTGAGGATTTTTCCTAGGCTTTTGTCGAAAACCATTTTGGTTTTTAAGTGGGATTTTTTCCAGCTCAGGGCCAATTTGGTTGAGAAAGAGGAGAAGATATATTTTTGCTAAGATGGCTGTCAGTGTTATACCTTGGTAGTTTGTGCTTAAGCCTAGGGGCCATCCTTTTATTACGTGCTCACAAAGAGGGGGGGGAGGGGGTCAAACCAAAAGCGAACAAGTATTGTTTTATGACGTAACTTCTATTGTTTGAATGCGAACAAGGGGGAGGGGGGGTCTGAAAATGGGTGATTTTATGCGAACGTAATTAATGGATGACCCCCTAGGTCGCCTTTTTTGGGGAAGGGTAGGATACATCCCTTGGTCCATCTTCTAATAGGATTTTGTTGGTAAACGCTATTAAAGTATATAGCAGTTTATTATCAAAATCACCTGTAAGCTACACTTTGGCGGGAATATTATCTAAACCAAAGGCTTTACCTCTTTTTATTTTAAGTTTTGCTGTTCTCAATTCCTCAATAAAGAAGATTCCTCTTTTGATGTTGAGTTTGCCTTTCACAATTCTTGTTGTTTCCCTTTCTGTAATTGTAGGATTCTTGCCCAAAAGGTTTCGAAGTTTGTCTTCCACTTCTCAATTCATTCTTTCTGGTTTGCAGCTTTGAGTTCTGTCTTGGGGTCTGCTCTTGCGACTGTAATCTCATTTACAGTTTGCCATGCTAAGGCTATTTGTTTGTTGTGGCATTGATAGCTTTGCTCAGCTTTGTTTGAGCTGTTCGGAAGCCAAACCGCATATCAATTTTCTCTTGATCGGTTTTCATTTTTTGTTTGCGTGTAGCGATTTACAGATTTGCACGTTCCGTGATTATATTCCAGTTTTCCATGGGGATTTCGCTTAACCTTCTGTTTGACAGGTATTACTTCTTCAGCAGCATACACACATAACATGCCTTCTCGAAATTTTGATAAGAAAAGTTAGCATTGATGGTAGTATTTTCGTCTTGCAGTGTCTGATATCTGATCGTAAGAAATTCCATTTCTTTCCAGTCAATTTTGGTAGAGCATGTTAAGCCAAACTGTCATGTTTTCATCGAGGAAATCTCTCAGCCGTTTCCTATTTCTGTTGGTCTCTGTGTGATAAAAGTGCTTAAAGCGGTGATCTTGTCTGCGTTTGGCGTTGAAGTCCCTGCAAATCACAGTGACGTTGTGTTTCGTTATTTGATTGGTCAAAGAAGATATATTGTTGGAGAAACTTTTAATTCCAGCATGGCCAGAGATATCTGTCAGACTGTAACAACAAATCACCGAAGTTTTAGGGTTTCTGTTGAATGACGCAATGGATGCTTAGAGAGATTGATTCTATGTTATCAAGAGATTTCTGGGCTTTTGGAATTTAGAGTATTCCCACGCCTTCGATGGTTGCATTCCCATTATTTTTGAGTGCAGAAGATGTGACAAGAAACCAGCCATTTCCCATGTCATGTTGTTTGAGTAGTACATCATTGTGGAAAAAGCGATGCTCTTTGATGTAGACAATGTTGTGATGATAAAAGAAAGCTGATCTGATCCATTCGCCACACTGAGAAATATTAGTTTAGGTTCTCGTGTTCAATGAAGAAATTGTTATCGTTTGTTTTGTTTTCAATAGATGCACGGTAGTAGATTTTTGGACTGCATACCGCGTCGTGTTTGCAGGACAAGAAGAGCGATGCAGTTTAAGGGAGATAACGATAAGTTAGTCATTTGAATCTTTCAGTAGCTTTTAGATATCTATGGACGCCACCTCAATAGATTGCGTAGCTGAGAAAAATTGAGCTGAGTTCAAGAGTGTTCTGTGTATATAATATATACACATGTCATTGGTAATATCATAAAAAATTCTCTTCAGTTAATGAATACATTACTCACACTGAGTATTTTGGTAATGTATGTATTTGTAGAAAATGTAAAGAATTTAGGATGCCAACCCAAAATGTCAGTGATGGACATTGTATCAGTCATTCTCTCAAATTTGGACAGGAATTTTAATGAATTTTCAGACATTTAAGATGAGAAATTTTACTTATAGACTTTTAGGCATTTTGTTTTAAAGTACATACCTGTTCAAAAAAAAACAAAAAAAAACGAGAATGTTTTCGTTAAATCGCTATTTGTTTTCCTTCGTTGTTCCTATTTTCTAATTCTTTCCGAGAATGAATCAGTGATGGTCATCTAAAACCTCTTAGTTATATTTTAAGTCTTTATTGACTCTTTCAACATTATTCAGCACCATTATTACATAATATATTTAGGGCAGGATGTTATGTAATATTTATATGCCAAAAAGTGTAACAATATACAAGTTCTGTGAGGAGATATCTCCATTAGCTATTAAGCTAGTCGAGGGAGAACCACCTTCAGTATTAAAGTTATTTGCGAGTCTTTTAATCATAGCACAAATGAGGGAGAGTATGTCAGAGTTGAGATTATTTATTTGTAATGAATTCCAGTTAAGAATGGATAGATATCTTCTTGAATTCAATCCGTATTTTGTGGTCGTTGCTTTAGGTCTTGATAGTAGTTTGGACAAAGTGCCATGAGTGTTATAGGCGTGTTGGATGTGTTTGAAGTTCATGATTTCTTGGACAGAAGATGGGGCTGATGAATTCAGACATTTATAAATAAGAAGGATATTGTTAGAAAAGACTATATTTGAAGCAGTTTGAATTCCTAGGTTTTGAAATATTGGCAGCGAATGAGAGTTCCAGTCAGCAAATGTGATTAATCGGACAGATATTTTTTGCAATCTATAGGATAGTTTCATACAAACCGAAACACTGAGCACACACTTGCGGACGCTTGCCAAATATATTTTTATTCAATTTTTCTTGATTTACAATTTCGGTTTGAATATCATACTTTTAGTTAAGTTGTACAGTAAAATTTCTTCACGCCATCAATCGATACTCATTTCTGAGTTGATAAGTATAGAAATACTATCTGAAATTTAGCACAAATTATTTTGTAAATAATTTTTAAAGAACAACCAATTGGTACTGTACCCAGGTACTTTTCAATTTTTCTGAAAAGAATGCTATACCTACCAAATGAATACCCAACTTTCTTGTGAAAAAAGACTCACCTACAACGGCTATATAGTACCTGTACCCTTAAAGTTTACCCTTCCCTGATCTGAGGTTTTCAAACAGACTTTTGAAATATTTTGTTGTTTGTCGATTGTG
This sequence comes from Darlingtonia californica, assembly GCA_032270445.1. Classification (NCBI taxonomy): domain Eukaryota; kingdom Viridiplantae; phylum Streptophyta; class Magnoliopsida; order Ericales; family Sarraceniaceae; genus Darlingtonia; species Darlingtonia californica. The sequence continues at coordinate 7,264 of JAUBWS010110586.1, forward strand.
TCATTTTTGGGTAAGGGGATTAAATTAAGGTGAATAAAAACAAAACTAAGATTGAAGTCGATCACAAGTAAATGATTTGACTAAAATGATCCTTATTGATTAAAAAAATATTTCTTCACATGAAACACCTTTCATTATCAAGGAGCTTATTCCTTGAAATCAAAGTTATTGGAAAAGGTAGGTTTTGATAGGGAAATTTAGTTTCTAATGAGTCTAGTTTCTGTTTGCAAAAGTGAAAGTGAATGAGCTTCTAGTTGTTATTGACATTAATTGTATTATTAGTTTTTTCGTATTAAATTTCGGTTAGGGAGCGTCCATAAATATTGTATGAATTTTATCGTACAGATTATCGTATAACTTTACGAAGCCCATACGATTCTTCGTCAATAACACATTTAATGTACAAATATTTTGTTTATTCGCTATCGTATGGTCATCGTATGAAAGTTGTATGTTATCGTATGATGCTCTTATAGAATTTTCATCCATCGTATAGTCATTGTATAGATTTCTCATCGTATATAATATTAATCATATCGCTAGGCTTTGTATACTGTAGAACTTTTTAATCGTACAGATATCATCTTACAGATTTTTATCGCATCAAAACCATCGTATATACTTTCTATCTTCGATATAGATTCCATTGTATATAAATTATTGCATGGTTTGATTAAAATCAAAAATTTGGTAGTGTAAGATATGGTACGAAGATAGCAATCGCATTATACAAATAGTATACATTTTATATAGCTACAGCTCAGATTGGATGGATTTTATCAAAGTTTCTGAACCTATCAACAACGTTGCTAATTTTTGAAGATGTTAGGAAATTGAATAAAATAAAATAAAGTTTTTTTCATGCTAATAACCATTCCACTGTATAACATTTGAGTGAGAGATAACGTGTAAACAGTATATAAATGCTATGTGCTTTTCAAAGTGGTTGTACACCATAGGAAAAAACGAGTATTGTTTCATTAGCACCAGTTTAATTTTCTCGCGTTAAGTGATAAAAAATTTGAAGTGTAAGGGTCATGGTGCAAAGAAAAGAGAATTAAGAGGGAAAGAAGTTTCTCAGTTATCAGAAATCAGTTGAATTTCTTATAATACTATGGGGTTTTTGAAATTACTTTTAATATGTTATACATCAGGTTCTGAATATTTTTAAAAGAGCGTGGCGATATGAAGGTTTTGAGATCTGTGAAATCCACACTCTGCAAATGCTTGTCAGGGAAGCTAGAAAAATCCTTGAACCTAGTTATTTTCAATGTGCCAGTAGTGATAGTTTTGTAAATGAGAAATCAAAGACGACCGTGAACTAGGACTTCAAAAAACATTCATAAGATAATTAGATTTCTTCTCAATCAAGACTCCAAGGAAGAAAGAACTATGTACCTTAGTTTTTTGAATAACAAATTACAAGTGAACTACTGCAGCCATTCAAAGTAAATTTAATATGTTTAATCCAATCTTTAAACAGAGATACCATGTCTTCATTAGAGTTAGAAATTGTGTCGCCATCGTATAGCCATTTCGACTGTGTAAACTTCAACGCGTTGAAACAATTGTCGTATTGAAAATCTATACGATGGTTGTACGATTGCATCGTATGATCATCGTATCAAAGTGATACAAATACAAGGGGCGCTTTGTTAGTTAGTAAAAGATCTTTGTTCTTATTATAATGTTGTGTTGTGTCTATGTTGTATAAAAGACGAAATTTATCTTTTGAAAAAGATCAACAGATGCTGTTTGAAGTTTTAAATCGTCTTCATGACAGTTTGTTACTTTAAGAACGACCTTAAATAATTTGTTTAAATTTGTAGAAATTCAAGGAGCTAAACATGCATGAAATTATTTTGTTACTTGTACTAAACCACTTTTTTTTATATTTGTGCATAGAAGAGTCGAAGATCTTTGTTCTTATTAGAGAAAAAGATTTTCTTTTACTCTTGTATGTCTGTTTATTCCTGCTATTCCTATACTTTTGTTTGTAGTATAGACATTTATTACTTGTCTAAGAGTTACCTTTTTTAAGGTGTATTTTTGTAGCAACAAGACAAAAATGTAGTCAAGCCTGAAAGTGACTTGAAGGAATTAGCTTGTTGATTTCCAAATATTTTTTATAGTGCTTGTGAACTGCTATACTCCCAGTGCACTATTCAATTTTTTTAACGTAGTTGTAAGAAAATTATTGTATATATTCTATATAATTAGAATTCTTTGAAAACTTTTCTGATTTGCATGATCATAGAATATTAATGATGTTTATGTCTTGTACATAATAATTTTTTGTTGAGACTTTGTTCGAAAAGACAACACTCAAACTAGATTTTTAAGTAATTTATTGAGAAGCCAAAATTGTGATTGACTATATTTTGTTTATTTTCATTTTTCTGTTATTTTGTTTTCGTATTCGCCACTTTCCTCTGTTTCGATGTTTATTCAGCTTTTGCATAATATAAATCTAGCTATGGCTCTTTTTTGTTCTGTTCGAGCCCAGTTGATTTAAATTAATCATGTATATATGTTTTGATTGTTATCAGAAGCTATTTGTTATCAAACTTCTCTTTCTTTAGCTTATAGTTTAAAGTCGACGTATTTTTGTTGAGTTAGCTTCTAGTTGAGTTAGAAATCTGGAAGTTGAAAGATTCGGGTGTCTGTGCACGTTTTCAAAATGTGTTCAACTCTCGTTGTGAACGTCCACCAGCTGCTAACACAGTTGATAGTATATGGGATAGTCTGAAAACCAACCTTCTCAAAACATCAAGAGAGGTTTGTGGTGTTACCAAGCCCCATAGGTGGCGCAAAGAGACATGGTGGTGGAATGATGATGTT
>JAUBWS010110619.1:0-10102 GCA_032270445.1 Darlingtonia californica
GAATCGCAAACATGAAGATGTTAAATTTAACTAAACTCATTTGTAAGTATTTTTTTACTCATAATCATATTGTTGCCGAAATTATCTATAGTTTTTTACAAGACAGCTATGAATTTTTGTATTTTAATAACCATCTTATTGCCGGTCTTTAAAAGTTTATGAAATTTATTGACTTTATTGAATCAACAAATCCAATGAGATGAAATCAAGTAAAAATCTTGTTTAATTGGTGTGACACGGATGGTAAAATTAAAAACTTTTCATGGCTTTTTACCTCAGTTAGCACAGGATTAATGATTTGAGCTCTTTTTGGGTAATATTGCTGGAGAAACGTTTCCGTTAATCTTCATATTTCCTTACACAAATTCTAAACGCAGTAAGGAAATTAATTTAGTGCGTAAAAAAAATATTTTGATCAGACAAAGAAAACACACAAAATTTCTTTGTGGTTAGATAACGGAGACTGGTCGAGCGCTGGATTTCAGTTTTGAATTTATAGTAAAAAAATCTCTATAGCTAAAGAATTAGACATAATAGCCAAGCATTGTGACTCGATGAACATTACAAATTATGACAAAGGTCAAGAAATTAAACTAAGTAGCCAATAACATTTTGTAACCCTTGTTTACCGTATTTTAGTGATGAAAGAGTTAATTTTCCATTAAATAAAGTTGATGAACGACTTAGAAAAAAAAAACATATACGTTAAGTTACAATTGTTTCATAATTTCTGTCTCCTTGTGTAAATCAAGTGGAAAGCTTATGGTCAGAAAATTAAGTCAGTTATCTTAAATTCCAATTTAATTCACTTAATTATGAACCTAAATAGGAACATAGATAATTTTGTCTCATGACATGCATATTCGTATATTACTTTTTCAAATCAAACATTGTATGTACGGGACAAGAAGAGTGTTTTCAAATGATGTATTCCTATCTAGCATACTCTTGGTATAAGGCTCGACAAAGAAATCCACTATTGAATACTACTATACATCCACTTACCAATTATGTTAGAAAATTTCACTAATGGTATTCCGTTTTTAGAGTATAAAAAAAAGTTAAAAGAAGCTTGCCCATTGTCTTTTTTTTCTTTTTCTTTTATTTCGGCATAATAAGAATTAACAAACTTTACTGACTTTAATTAATCTCTATCAATATCTCTCATCTATTCTTTAACTCGCTCTACGTCTATAGGGTGTCCCATAAAAGTGTGGCCTCTAGTAAAAATGTCATTAGCAATAGCATACTCTACCCCTCGATAACAAGTGACCACTATTATGAAAATGTCATAACATGTTAATTAAGAGTGTTAGTTCCCAATAAAATACATCCAAGGGACGGGAAAGGCATTTAGGCATTCACGACGTAAAAAAACGTCTGAATACGGGTCCGTATATTGACTAATTTCTTCCATAAATGGAAGTAATTAGTCCGTATACGGTAATATACGGGGCCGTATTCGGTAGAATTTTACGCTGTGATTACAAGGAACATGTACACGTACTTGCATATGGCCTATATACATTGCAATAATTTTATGAAGTGACAATTTCTGCTGTAGACTGATCAATACAGAGCTGGTGCCTAATATGATTTGTTCAAATGTTGAAAATTCCCGACATAAAAGTGGTTAAACTTTCTAAAAAAGCTAAAAATTGTAAATTTGCTGCTTTAGATAACCACTTAAGTGCCAATGACAAACATATTTGTCGTGGGCTTTTGGGTCCCTGGACCCTTGGTAGTGACCTAGGGGTTCCGCGATCCATGCTTCTTGTGGAGAAACAAACAGATATACTAAAAAAGAAATATTTCCATTATAGTTCTTCTGCTGGTTATATTTAAACCAGCGTCTGGAAAAGCAGTAGAAAACCAAATCAAAGACCTGGAGCAAGAGAATGTCGACCAATATGAAGGAGCTGAGGGAACGTCACCAGAGCCACAAAATGAAAATCCAAAAAAACCATCGCCTGTACCAGAAGAAAACCAAACACCATCTCCCTCATTAGACGAGTTAGAAGAAGAAAAAGCAGAACAAATCGGGGAGAAAGTAAGCAAGAAGTGTCCAAAATACGGTCAAGGAGCAATTGCTGATGAGATTATATGCATAAATAACCAAAAGGAAAATCTTGATCATCGAAAGAAAGGTATAATCAATGTTATGTTTCAAGTTAATTTTGTTGTTTTGCACACAATGGGCTTTTTCAGAAAAAAATTGTTCACCCAATGTTGAGGATATTTACTTACATGGAAAATATCATGACCCCCTGGATGTCCTAAAATAGTAACTCAACGCCCTGGATTTATCCTATTGTCGCATTGAGACCCCCTGGACATTCAGTCTTTTGTCAATTTTTACAGGTGAGACCTCCTGGGAATCCGCTTTTCAGCAGAGCATCACCCCTGGACGTCCACAACTTCTGACAAAATATACAAAAAAATATATACTGCTAGAAATGTTTGTCCTGTCCAAAGTAAAGATAAAAATTAACCGAAAAGAATTAAACAAAAAAAGAACCGAGACGCTAGTACGCTAGACCGTACAAAACTTAACCAAATTCGTCTAACTTCTAAAACAAAATAAGGAAAAATGGAGAGATATAGAAATAATAGAATTTGAGAATTTTAAGCTTTTTTTTTTTGGTGACTTTAAAAAATGACACATATACTTTAGATCCAGTCATATTCAATGATACCCTCCATTGAAACCGTTTTTCAGAATATTTCACAATATATAATTAAGCATCTCAAAGCCAGTGATTGAGTAATGATTAATACCCTTATCAATCAAATTTTTTGCTAATGAAAGAAAGAATTTGTTTACTTCTTTCATTTTAGAAGATCATATCGAAGATGGTGATCTTATCATTCCATGGTCAGTTCATCGAAGGAGGCGCGTCGCCATTGATAAGAAATGGCCAGTCAGCGCTAATGGACTTGTTTACATTCCATATACTTTTGGTACATCCTACAGCAACGGTGAGTTTTATCAATTGAAAGATTAGTTAAAAGGATGACCATACGAACTTCTCTAATGTCATTAATAAGCCTTCAGAAGCAAAGATAATTCTTAGAATTCTCGTTTGATAAAGACCTATTTAACTCGTGTATCATCTTTCATGAATTTATGCACCTCGTGAAAACAGTTAGTTTCAACACCTAAAACCAAAACTTCAATCTAAGAATTTTCGGTTAGATATTAAGAAACGACTAGAAAGGCTAAAAACCGCAACATGTGAAATAAAACTTTGGCATATCAGTGAGTACCGGCTAGTTTTTCATCACAAAAGGGGGGGGGGGGTAGTTTAACGTTTCTTAAAGGGTGTCGATTACGGCCTTTCCCAAATTTATCGCTTAGTTCAAGAAAAGCAATAGGCAGCTATAGGCAATTGATAGAAAAAGCATCAAAAAAATACGTGACATCAGACTTACGTGTAATGCTGAATTATGATCGAGAAACGAAAAAGTTCTGTTAAAACTTTGGTCTGAAAATTATGTATTATAACAGTCAGTAAGCTGCAAGACAAGGATGTCAAAGAAGAAACAAGGAGTACATTAAAACATGGTGAAAATCCTTCTTTGTAGTTGGTACTGAAAAAGTTGAAAACGTTGTTAGTGTAACGAAAAGTATTTTTTTTAAACCCAATCCTGCGCAATAACATTTAACATAATTCATGCTTTCTACATACGAAAATGTTGATCACAAGAGACATTTAAACTTACCTTTTTATGCGACTTTTCTGAAAAAGAAAAAAGAGGCAGCTAAGATCGAAAAACAAAAATATTTTTTTCCTTTCTTTACTTTTGAAATGAATGTTAAACCAAAATGTTCAACTCTTTGAATTCTGTTCAACATTACCAAAATGACTGATTTGCGAGAAGTAATTATTAATGTTACACTACACGAATTTGAATCGACAAAATTACATGTACATGCACTAAAAAGTATCATGCAACATATGGAGTCTGCCCCAACCAACGATCTTCCTCCCAACGATACGGGCTTCTCAGTTTTGCATTGTGACCATTATTTATAAACATTAGATCACTAAGGTCCCAATAAAACAATATACTTCCAGATATTCTTATCTCCATCATATAGGAAGGAGGAGGGTCGAATGAAGTAGCATGTAAGACAAACTTCAAATTTGATTAAATTTTTGGTTTTTTTCTCTCTTATCCATAGTGACGAGAGCGTTTTTACAAGCAGTGCAAGAATATAACAGACTTTCTTGTATACGATTTGTTCCAAGAAGAAGCGAACGCAATTATGTTTATGTTTTTAGTGGATCAGGGTAGGTGTATTCAATGTCACTTTACTTGTTTCACGTAAGACCGAAAAGACAATTTTGAAAAGTTTTAAAAGAGAAGTTTTGAAATTTCTAAAAATTGAAATCTAGCTGATTCAGTAAATGGGGGGTGGAAAGTCAGAAAAAATAATTGGGTCATTTTTTAAACTTTGGAATATTTCATTTCTCCCCTCTCCTACCTCCCCTAGGTCTAACTAATAACAGCTCTGATGAGCTGAAGCAGCTAAATAAAATAAATGGTCGCAATCATCTTACAATCAAAATTACTGACTAAAAACTAATAAATTAGCTTTTAACGTCCCACCTGTCTGAACTGTTTGAAGCAGGAAGGTTTATCTAACAGGACCTCAGTTAACAAGCCAATTCCATTATTTTTGACGGTCTAATTTAGTCTAAATCATTATCATAACAGTTAATAAATCAACCATAATCTTTAAGTTTGTATGAAAACAGCATATTTATCTAAAGATTATTGTCAGAAGCTTTTCAGATACTCCATTGTTATAGAAGTCACTTATACATTCTTGGATGATGGTAATGTTTGAAATAAGAATGATTATGCAGTACTATGATGTAATAAATGTTATATGTACGTTTTCACAAGGAGACAACAATTGCTGTATAACTATTGTAATGAATCATCAAATCTTGCACTAATTGACTTGACTTTCCAATTTCCACAAAAACAATTAGGTTTGTGTGGATTAAACCCACGAACTCTCGCTTGCCGTGGAAGTTATTTGTTCTATGAACTGCGCTTTCGATCAGATGCCAGTAACGACGTCTGTGCCATGGGTTTGGGCCCATAAAATATTTTAAAATTCCATGACAAATATATTTGTCATCGGCATTTAAATTATTAACTAAATCTCAAAATTTCTCATTTTTGGTATTTTTAGACAGTTTAACTAGTTCTGCGCCTGGTGCATGGGTTATGGAGCTCCTAGGTCACGACTCAGAGGTCCATGATCGTAAAGAATTTCAAAACTCCGTAACAAATATGTTTATAATTGGTACTTAAGTGGTTAAACTAAACGAGGAGAGCGACCACTTGGAATCTGAAAGGCCACATTCGTGCATAATTTGATGGTTCATTGCAATATATTATTTATATTTTCCAATACTATATATCTAATATGCACTTGGTTTTATGAATCTGTTGGTATAACTGTTGTAACGTTTTGTAGATGCTACACCTACGCAGGAATGATTGGTGGACAACAACGATTATCGCTGCAAGCCTACTCTGGTTGTGCCACTAAGGGTGTCGCAATTCATGAAATGATGCACGTTTTGGGTTTCTTGCACACAATGGCAAGAAGAGATCGGGATAAACATATAACGGTGCATTACCAAAACATAATCAGTGGTAAGTGTGAAAGTACTTTTAAATTTCCGTATCATTCAAAACGTCATTCGCGAAAATAATAATAATAATAATAACGGTTATATATTTCGACTCCAATAAATTATTACAAATTGGCTCTTCTTTCGAAAAAGCGTAAAATTAAATATGTATGTGGTTGATGTAGTGTAAAATAGGTATTAAAAAAATATATATGAAAAAAGTATAACGTATACTGTTAACTAATATAATATCATATCTTAGTGAACGAATAACTGCAATAAACTATAAAAAAAACACTCTCTAGGGGTAAAACAAAAAATCCAAGTAACAAATAAAGAAAAAAGAAAAAAAAAATGAGTTGCGATGCAAGATAAGAGTTTTTTATCAATACAACTTTCCCAATATTAACTTTAGCTGTCTCATCTCGCTTCTAGTCACATTATTTCATTCTGACCTTAAACAAAATACAAGAAGTAGATAATTGTGCAATGTTGCATTTTTGGAGATTCAAGTGACGACAAAATTAGTCTTTAAGAAACTAGATAATTGTCACAGACAAAGGTGGGTGCAGGATAAACCTATTTATGTATGATCATTCTCATACATTTATCTATCAGGTTGGGCTAGACAATTCAATACCCATCCGTATGGTTACGCTTTTGTTCTTGGATTACCCTATGACAAGAAATCGGTGATGCAGTATGGGCGGTACGTATCTTCTTTTCATATATTGAGCATGATTTTCATTGCAAAAGATTTAAGGAATAGCGTTATCGGCCAAAGAACTGCTGGACTAAATTTTCGTTGAACTCAATTTTCTGTCTGCCCAAACTGACAAAATCTTAATTTTTTAAATCATGATTAGACATCAAAATTATAAACATTGCTCACCGTGAAATCTTTTTTATTTATAGTCCGTCTACTGGCTTCTGCTTACTGATATTTTAAAGCCACTTGTCAGAGCTCTTAGAATTTTTGATTAGTTATTTTAAGTTTTAAGCCATTACAGTAAAATCGCCAAAAGACGATCATGTTTTGTAAAAAGGATGAAAAATGCGTCAATTTTATTATATCAAGTTGTGCGCTGTGTTTTTTAAATTCTCTCTATTCACAATGTATTTGAAACTGTACTACAAATTCAACCTCTATCTCCGGGTCTCTTCACTTCGTTGAAATACTTGCTGTATGCTTATGTATTTTCTTTCCAGCCGAGCTGCTGCATATAGTGGAAGGTTCAGTATCACCTCCAATTCTGATCCAAACGAAGAACTCGGTCAGCGTTTTGGCTTCTCTCCAATCGACATAAGACAAGTGAATCGTTTGTACTGCCCTGGTTATGTTCAAAATAAGCCATAGTCTGTCCAAGTAAAGAACTGAAACTCTAATACCTTTAAAAGGGTAATATTTTTTTTATCAATTTGCACATTATTTAAAGTTAATAATTGCTTGTCTGTAATGATCTCATTGCCTTTCCAAAGTGATAGCCAAACTTTGTTGTCGCAGATAAGTAAAATATGTTTGAAAGAATGAGCCATCAACTCAATGTTATTCTGTAGATATGTTCTTTTATGGAAAACTTTATCCTATTTTATATGGGGTCTGGAGTATCCTCATTTTACATGGGGGAGGGATAAGAAATACCCCCACTCTTTCTCAAAAAGTACAAATGGTAGAACGCAAATAAGTAGTCTCGCACGAAAGGTTTATAAAAATGTCAATAACATGACACTAGGTACCGTGACAATCTGCCGACGTCAACATATTTTTTGATATGCTGATTTTTCAGTGTATTTTTTGTAGAGCAACATCTCAAGATAAAGAAAAGATTTTTTAAATCTGTTTTGATTATTAGAAAGCTGAGAGAAAAGGCTTTTGTAAGTAACTCTGGCGACTTACAGCGCGCTAAAATGTACAGAATTTGTTTTGCTTATTTTAACTTTTAACGCGCCATTTTGAATATATGACGTCATCACAAATTTTATTAACGTCAGTAAATACTCCTTATAATTATAAGCAATCTCTGAAAGTTTCAACGTTAAAGCATTATTCCATCGGAAGTTTTTGCAATTTTAATTTTGGAGCCATTTGCACCAAAACAGCTTTAAAATTGACACCTACTCTTCTCATTTTGAGCATAATAAGTCCAGTAATAAATCTAAAAATTTCAGATAATGTGTTAAACTAAATTATCTTAATTGTTGAAAGTTTGCAATACCTAGCTTTTTCAGAAAAAAAGTTATTTTAGAAATGAAAGTCTGATCAATCAGAAGAACGCCTGGGACATTAGGGAGGTTACGCAAACCAAAATCTACGACGTACCGGCAGCCGAACTTAGACACTGACCGATTGTGCTGCTGAAAGTTGCTTGGAATGCTAATTTCCAGAACGGCTGTGCAACGTCGTACGTCGTAGATATCTTTTTGCGTAACCTCGCTATTGACTGAAAATAATTTTTGATTGTTTCATCGGTGAAGGTCGACAAGTTAACCTTATTTTACCTAGGTTTTAGTCTGGAAAAGCTCCATTATTTTCGCTATTGTGATTCTATATTGGTAAGACTTTGCAGGTATAGCAATAGTAATGAAGTAATGCGAAAAACAAATTAATGTTGTCATTTTTCCAAAAACATTGTGGAAATATTCATTCGTTGATCTTGAACATGAACCACTTCAATGTGTCACTATGATAGATTGTGGTAAAGTGTGATAACTATTATCCTTAACTTTTCATCTTTTTCTTGTTTTGGAAATTATGGCCGATTTGTGATCGTTAACAGGAGTTTGGAAGGGTATAAAACCAATTATATCTGATTTACGTACTCACATACCCGTTTATTCCAAAACAGTTTAGTACTTCCCCTTTCCCATATAGTTATGTTATGGTAATATATCTTTTAAAACAATATTCTAGGAAAGGAAATATTATATTTGTAATTTATATGTAAATTTAAATCTATTTTTCAACTTTCTGTTTATCACTATATTATCAGTTTATTAAATATTGGTAAAAAAAATATTTGTTATTGTTTTCAATACAATTGGTTCTAATTTCTGTACAATTAAAGCTTAAAACTACTTTTGAATGTAAAATTTCGGTTGGATGATGATGTTTTTAACCTTCCGCAAATATACGTCTAAAACTTAAAGAAACTGTCTTTGACACGTACCTGTCTTTATTTTCCTTTTAAGTGTGGAATATTAGTTTGCAAATGTAATAAGTGTTTAGAGTTAGAAACTTTTTAAAAAGGATACGGAAGATCCTTAGTCGATTCATGATATCCATCGCAAGTTGGGCACTTCATATTTTGCCACTAGTTTTGGGAATATGGGAATAAACTAATGATTTACATAAAAGAGTCGATAATAATCAATAAAACTTACAAATAACTTACATAATTAAAGTCATTAGTTTATTCCCATATTCCCAAAACTAGTGGCAAAATATAAAGTGCCCAACTTGCGATGGATATCATGAATAAGGATCATTACCAACTTAAATTGGCATGATATAAAAATAATTTTATTCGAGAGGTTAAGCTCTCAAAAGTATGGTGTACAAGTTCTCTTAATTTTTCATAATTTTTTCGTGACTTTCTTGTAATTTTTTGATTTTTTTTGTCAATTTTTTCGAAGTGTACGAGATTTTTTTGAGTACTTTAACCCGCGATTTTACCTTTAAACTATTCGTTAGATTTAAGGCATGAAAAATTCGCAAAGGGTCTAAAAGGCAGTGGTTCCTTATCATTGTTGAACGATGGCCAAAAGATTATCATAAATATGACAATATCCTAGCATTTTTAAACCTATTTGAACCGGGCTATTTGGCCCCTGCAAAATCCTGATCTGAAATAAGCTAGAGCAATGAAATTTGGCAGGAATATACCTTGGTATAAAATCTACAACTTCATGAAAAAAAAAATTTCAAGATGACTGCCATTATGCTGTGATATCATCATATATGTTAAAAAATGCTGAAATTTAAGGATTTTAGGATACTTTTTTGAATTAATTTTGCGGGAGATCTTGTAAAGCTTTTCTGTAAGATAAAGGATTGAGCTTTGACATATTTTCTGGCTTTTTTACAAAATTAGATATTTATGGTGCAGCATTGCACTTGTACACTTGCACAATTAAAATTTGCTTTTTTTATAAGTACTTTTCCTTACCTCAACTTAAAATGGTTGCCGTAGCAACGCTTCAGAGCAAACTTTTGCAAATGTTTTTTGCAGTTATCTTTCCAAACAAATTTTAAGAATATTCACAAAAAGTTCATAGCTTTTACATAAAAAAAGATATTTACCAAAAACCTGGAGGGGGTGCCCCCTCCTTCTGGTAAATTAGGGTTAACCCTATTGTACCCTGGCTTTTTGAGGTTTTTGTAGCCCGGGGGGGGGGGGGGCTTTTTTTGCTCGAAACTTGCTATTTTGTATGGAGGTATAACTCAT
>JAUBWS010110630.1:1492-23386 GCA_032270445.1 Darlingtonia californica
TCATAATTACAGAGTAAGTAAAAATATCAAGTAGTTCTTAAGGTAAGATACTAAGATAGGTTAACTTTAACAAGGCTGAACCAGGGTCCAAACCAACAAAGTATACATTCAAGCTTTTAATTAAAGTCAACCCCGGAAGCCCGTGGCGGCATTATCGTATGGACATCTTTGCATATCAGGCCTTATAGTGTCAGACATACTGTATCAAAGATATATATCTTGACAAGGACTAATATTTCATGCTTACCGCAAATACAAAAAATTTAGCTTACAGAAACTTGTACGTTTCTCTTACAAATTTTGAAGTATATTACGTAAAAAGCAAGCATCACTCTAAAAACGTCAACGGGATTCTTGGTGCATCTTTTGGGACTTTGTTGATAGAAAATTTCATAAAAATACAATGAAACAGACATTTCGTACAACGAATATTGAAAGGAATATCGTTTGTCAAACCATTTTAAATTGTTTGGTTTTCCATTACTGTATTACATTGCTAAAAGTTATATTGATTGTTTCGAGTTTCATACAGTTTTTCTTCATTTAATAGGGGAGTCTACAGCCGTTTACGGATGTTTAATAAAAAGATACAACTCTTACAAGCACCAAAACGGTTCTCTAAACCATTACCATGAAGGTGTTATGATGTGCGGCGTGCCGTGTGAACGTAACGTGTAATGTCCTTTTCTCGCATCATTGGGCGCTTAAATCTCTGCTAAAAATATCAAGAAGTTTAAAAGATTCATTTAGTCGAACACTCTCATTTCGCAGCTTTAAATTATTAAAGAAGCAAAAAAAAATTCAATCTTTCTATTAAAATCGACAACAAAAATAAAATATTCGTTTTTATTGAGCAACCTCTCCACTAATCGAGAAATTTGGGATTGGGTTTGAGATTTCCGTACCATTGAAGGATGTCTGGGAAGTTCTCCAACTTTTCCAGATTTTCAATGGCCTGTAAAAATTCCATTGAAAGATCTTGTTGTTTAATGAAAATATAATATCCATATGGTTGCTACGGTAATTGATTATGTCTGAGTGACCAAGACAGGCACTTGTTGTAGCCGCATTTATCCAAACTTGATAAAAAGTGTCTCCAGCTCTGGGAGAAGTTCTATTTTACATACTCTACTACACTAAAAAGTCAAAGATGAAATAAACAGTTTGCATCTATAGATACTGGAAAATTACAGTAGTGTTAGCAAATCATTATTTATTGTCATCAGTTAATAGATAATGACAGTTAAATTTTAGAGTACCTGAAATTAATTAATGCCTGCTCTTCGTCGTGGTTGATGTAAAATTAGAATTTATCTTTTCAGCAAAAGAAGAAAAAAGAATCATTAGTTCCAAGAAGCATAAAGTTACCCACACATACAGGAGGTGAAGACCCAGGGTTTACTGTTGATGTACAAACCAATGAAAAGGGAGAGAATGAAATTGTCGTATCAGAAATTACTGTAAGTTGGAAACAACTTGTTTCAAAATGTATACCATATAACAATATTGAAATAAAATGTTACGGACATCGCAGTTTTTTACTTTAAGATTTTTTGGCTATCGAACTTCATACATGTTTTGTTTAAACATTAGTATTAGTTGACGTCTATTAGCTCTTGTGTAGCTATTTGTATTTTTGTCAACTTTAAAAGAAATATTCCTACATTCATATATACATTTATCATTATCTAGTGTTATACTATCACGGACAACTTGAAAATTAATGCAAAGAATTTTAATATATAAGGGAAAAGGTAATATTTTCAAAGCTGACATTAGCTTTCTGTACAAATAACTTCTGCTTTTTTGAATTTCAGAACAAATCAATGAGTTTGATCGAAGTCGGTGATACCATTTTAGGGATCGGAAACCACAACTTCAAAGCTGGGATAAAAACTGGGTTAGCTAACCTGATCATACGGAATAAATTCAATTCAGCTGAGGATGACCACGTGACTTTGCTACTAAAATAAAATTACTTGATTGGACAGCATCCTGTCAGTACCACATATAGATACATTATATTTATTCAAATGATGCACATTTGTGTATAGCTATTTTATATCACAAATATTTTTCTTTCAAATGTCCAAGGAAAAACAAATAGAAAACGTTATTTATCACTAGTAAAGTGTCTTAAAATACTTTGGACATAAGGAAATTCTTTCAATCTGAAATTTCTTCCTTTTTAACGAATGCTGCCTTACCCTGTAGCTTTTTTTACAAAGACTCCTGGTATCACGAGAAAAAAATGTTTGACTACCTTAAGGGAACTAATTTTCGCGAATTTCGCGAATTCTATTGTCTATAACAAAAGACGATTGTTCAGAACAATAGAAAGCCTAAAATTCGCGAAAATTAGTTCTCGCGAAAATTAATTCCCTTAAGGTACTACCACCGATCTTACGATAGAGAGAAAAAAGAGAAGAGTTAATCTAACTTCGGTTAAAAAATTGTTTCAAGTATTTTTTATGCATTATAAAATCGCGAGAAATATTTACTATAGGTACAATAAAATACGGCTAAAACCTAGGTGATTATAAATGTTTATAAATCAAATATTTTGACAAAGAATTGAGAAAGGTAATAATTCATTCGAAAGCTTTTTTAAAACTTTACGATCTAACTGAACTGTTAAAATTCAAATTGATTAAAACATTCTTATCTGTTTTGGTATCTACGAAATGCTAATTTTGTCTTCGGTCTTGTCAATTTCGTCAACTTGTGTATCATCTTCGGCAACTTTAGCAGCGCCTTCCTCAACTTTTACGGCATCTTCAACAACTTTTGTAGCATCTTCGGCAATTTTAGCAGAATCTTCTTCAACGTTTACGGCATTTTCGTCAATATTCATGAGGGTTTCGCTTTCAAGCTTTTGCTTTTTTACAAGAGCTTTGCGAATTTCCTGACCTATCGCAGCAGCCATCGGCGGGGCCACAGCATTTCCAATCTTATAACAAATGAAGTATTTTTCAAATAAACTATACTTTAAGGGGAGAATTTTTCGCGGGAGGAAAGGTTGGCGATCCAGTCCAACCGGTAAATTTGAGAATTTTGAAGGAATATAAGTTATGTAAAGCTGAGTAAATTTAAGAAATTTGGGAAGTTTACTTCTGTCAATTTAACAATATACTAGAAAAAACCAGTCAAAACATTGATAAAAGCGACAAATTTTTGGCTTTTTTGAGCGATTTGAGCGTTTGAAATATTTCGCAAGAACAAACTTTCGCGAAAAGACCGAAAAAGTCACAATATTGCGAATCTTTCTTCCCTTAAAGTATTACACGAGAGAGATATCTTTTAACGACCTGTAAGGTTTTTTTTATGTTCTGAACACTCTCAAGGAACAAAAAAGCTGCTATATAAACATTCAATGATTGCTTAACTTTTATTTCTTATCTCAAAGAATAAAAGCTTCTCACGTCAGAAACTTTCGCTTCAAAATCTGTGTTGTAACTCACCTGACGATGTTTGTCCAAAGTACTTCCATAAAATCGGACAGAATCGGGAAAACCTTGCGATCGAGCACATTCACGAACACTGACAACACGATGTTGTTCTGGATGTAGAACACGACCCTATGGAAAAAAGGTACAAATAAAAATGAGACTAGAGCAGCAAATAACCTGATGAACATTCAATAATTGGCACTTCATCTTTTCTCGTTGAATTAAATCGTTAAATGGCGTACACCATCAGCTAATTGTTAAGATTTCAAAAGGCTACTCTCTTCATTTTCAAGTTTACAGATTGCTTCAGTATTCTTAATAAATGAACGTTCACGCCTATGCCTAAGTATATGATATGACAGATTTTCTAAAGATACGTCACTCTTTCAACCGAACTTAGACACTGATCGATTGTGCTGCTGAAAGCTGCTTTTCATGCTAATTTGCTTAACCTCGCTATTAACGCAACATGGTGCTTTTTACGGTTTTGGACTCCTGAGGAGAAGCCTAGAAAGTTCCGCGACACGTGACCCAGGGAACGGTCCAGAAATTGTGAATTGAAATTATTTACGTTATGAATAAAATATTTCACCCTCACCTGTTTTCCCATGGGTTCAGGATTAGTTACAGTCGTGCTGAAGAATCCTGCCCATTCAAGACGACCATAAAGACCAGCCCAATGGTTGTGGCGATTACCCGTGTGAGGAAGACACCATGGGATCAAAGTATTGAACTGTCGGTCAGATGGGTCGCACGACGTTCCTGATGCGCAAGCGCAGACACCACGTAATTCGCCACTTTCACTAAGACCTTGTTTAACATCATCATGTAAATAATGCCTAAAGAAAAATGGAAATTTGTGTTAACATGAATGGTTACAGACATGTGCCTGGTACTTGGTGAAAGTACCCAGATTTACTAACACAATAAAGTAGAGAAAAACAAAGGATTCAGAAAAAATCTTTAACCCTCTGGAAATCCAAGATTTAAGCTAAACCCCCGTAATCTTGTAATACTTTAGCCCTTGATCCTATGGAAATTTGCCATGTTTGCCTTTCATTTCCTTGGTTTTCCTTGGAATTCTTACAGCGTAACAACCAAAAAATTACTGTTTTTCTGAAATATTGTGATGCTTATCTTTTGAATTTACATAAATAAAAAAAATGATCAACTTACAACTTCTTTGTTGTTGTTCCATCTCTTAGAGTGACCACGATATTTGGTAAATTCCTCCAATCAGATCCAGGTCGGCATGGGATATAACGCATGCGCGCTTCAACAAGCGGGCTCATATCTTTACAAATGTGATCACGGAGAATCTGCTGATTGTGCTTACCTCTCATCTATAGATAAATAAATAAATACATTATATTTATTTTTTATTTTACTTTCACAAAGGCATCGATTCATAAAGACAGGGTTATAATTTGGAGTCAATGTCTTTTTTTTTTATCTGTGAGCACACTCTAGACGTTACTTTTTTTTCGTCAATTCCTCCTTTGCAATTGTGCACGAGAAAATCAACATGGAATGTCCAATATTTCGAGCCTCTATAGATTCTTACCATTTTTTGGAAATGTGAAATCGGTTCACTGTCGTAGCTGATTTCCAGTTTGCTGGCCCCGTTCTTGATTTCCGGTAAATCACTCATTGCATCACGCACAGTGATGGTTCTATATGGTGCTGTATGTAGCTTCTTCAATGCTTGATACTAGAAGAAAACACAGGAATGGTAAGTACGTACTTTCCTGAATCCAGTAGTTATGCGACTCTTAGACCACAAGTTTGCCAGAGATTACAGGGTTCGAATAGCTACATGGTCATTTCTTAATTGAAGCCACCCTTAATTTTTGGCTTAAGAAATGTTCATGCTGGGAACCCTTAGGAACTGCACTCCGTCACTTTCACCTGTTACGCACCTGCTTTGATTCAAGATTGAAAATCGACTTATTCATTTATTATCTTTTTCAGCATAGGTTCACAAGGGGTTCGACTTGGAGCTAACAGGATTAGACTGTAATCAAATACAAAAAATGAGAGTAAAAAGATATAAAACGCAGACCTTCTTTTCATCGATCATCACGGACAATGAAAGACCTTTTGGTGAAAATACATGTTGAGGTTCAGGATATTTTGGTAGAACTTCACCAGGAGCTGCTGCAATCAAGATAGCTCTAAATAAAAAATAACATGGAAAGCGTTATGCGCGTTTGAATCAGAATGAAAAAACATAGTTAGCTAGCCAAATAACATCCAAATTAACTTGTGTGTCATGAGTAATACATTCTCAAAATTACCTTTAAACGCAAAATTAGGTAATGCTTTCTTCAAACCAAAAGAAATACCAAAGTATTTGTATTTATGTTTACCTTCTACGAGTTTGAGGAACACCATAAGAACCGGCTTGCAAAACACCAAATTCACACTGAAAGAGACCGACAAATTTATAATTAAATCACTTCGTTTATTTTCTTTATCAATTAGTAGATCTCGGCCAATATGAAAGATATTTTTATATAACTTATCGGCCAAAAAAAAAGTTGGTCTTAAGTGACGAAAAATTCTGGAGGTAACGAAAATAAGAACCACAAAATTGGTTTCGAGTTGAAAATTTTAATGGCTTTAAAACAACATAGAAACAAAAATTCGTATCATTTTGGTGTCAAAATAAGGATTTCAAAAATTGAAATTTCGTCACTTTGGGCTGAAGAATAATCTTTCGGCCGATGACGCATGTTGTTAATATCGACTCTAATCCCGATGGGAGAAGTGTATATAATACAAAAACAAACTAGATTTCTTATAATGTCAATTACAATAACGGTTTAACGTATGATCCATTGTAAGCCAACGTCTAGTTTTATAGATAATTATGCCTTTCTGCGTTTCTTTTGCAAAATTTAACTATTAAACATGTCGACAATGAAAACTTGACATAACATGTCAAAACGTTAGTCAAATTGATGTTGTTTTTAATACCTGATAACCCATCTTGAGCAACGTTTTCATGATCAACTTCACTACCATACTCTTTTTGAAAGACACAAAATTTCGCACGTTTTCCAGTATAAAGAACCTCGGTCGAAAATAATCACAATAACTTAAATATGACACAACCAATGAATTCTGAAAGCAGAAAAATCGATGGAAATATTATGACACCCTTTACTTAACTCTACGTGCCTTTGTGTTACATTTGATTGAAGATTACAAATTGATAAGATTGGCAATTCAAGAACTTCACGAAAGCACGTAAACAGAAATCATAGTAGCTTAGTAGCAAGACGAAGCTTATTTTGTTACATTGAAAATAAAGTTTTTGAATGACTAACATGATATGGATTATTCACTTTATGATTTCATGTAGATGACATTCAATAAATACCTTGAAAGTCGAATATTCCCTAGAGTTGAATCTGTTCATACCACTGAAACCCTGACAAGGTGGCCCACCACACAAAAGGTCGACTTCACCTTTTCGTGGTAAGCGTTGTCCTGATTCGTCCGTTTCACGACCCTGAAATAACAGGAAAATGAAAAGAAATAATTTGGCATATAATGGTACTTATACCCTTATCATTTGGCATTTCCTTCATTGTAAACGAGGCCAAGGCTTTTGCTTAAAACATTCGAGTAAAATCAGATAATAAGAGGGATAAACATTATTATGAAATTCAAATACCTCCATTACTAGCTTCAAAATGTTATTACAATCAGCATTGAAAACAATAGCTCCTGGATTATTGAGACGGTATGCTTGTGCAGCAGATGGTTCAAACTCGACAGCCCAACGACTGTCTGCCACACCCACTTGATGAAGGCCTTCAGATAAACCTGGAAATTCAAGAATATTTTTACTGAATATAGAACAACGTCAATAAAAAGCAAAATTTACATTTAAAGTAGCAAATTTTTTCATGAAGCCTTCATTTAATAAGACCTCCAAAGATAGTGAAAATATTGGGTTAAAAGTTGGAAACATATGATTTAGCAGGATTTTTTGAATATAATTTCTAAACCTTTTTCAGTTCCACTAGTTTAACTTCAATATTCAATATATATTTTAGTTACTCTAACGTAACACAATTCACAGGGGCATTTCATGAAGTTTTTATGACCAGTGTTATTACACTAACAGTAATTTTCTTTGGAAACCATAATTCTCATGCATTTTCGTTAATAAAAAAAGAAAAAAAGTTAGAAACAAGATTTTATAGAGGAATTGACATTTGGCGTTTTTAAAATGTATTGGCTTCCAATGAAATTGAAAACAAACCTCCACAACCAGCGAAGATATCCAATGTTCTTAACCTTTCCACTTTCTCAAAGATAGGGAATTCCACATTGTATGTATTCTTTTGAAAAAGGGCTGATCCTTTCTTCGCTTTTCCTTTACCTTTACCTTTTCCACTCTTAAAGAAAAAGTAGAAGAATCATAAAAAACATATACATAAACTGTGTGATTCAAACGATGTAGGTACTGCTATTGGCAGACAATTTGCTCCTTTACAAAGGAAGTCGCCTCGACCAGTACGTACTCGTGTAAGACATTTTCAACAACCTGTTACGTCTATAGATTCTTTCTTCGCAACGTCCTTTCTTGGTCTTCAAATAATAAGAAAGATCTGTCAATAAAACTCGCATTCTCCTTAATCGGCTCCATTGCAGTCTTATCTAAAGAGCACTGCTTCAGAAATAATCCACCCGACCACTTTCGCTACTAAAGAGTCACATGAACAACTTTATCTGTTCATATTAGAATTGATTAAGACTAAACTCCTTCCCAAAGTGGATGTCTCTCAACCTCGAAAGAATGTTTGCGTCGTAGATTTCGTCAAGAAAGGTATGGATAACATTCGTCTGTTAACAATCTTTCCTTCGAAAGAGGTTACTATTTGTCTTCCTGAAATTCTGAAAACTGAGGATAACCTTCCAACAGTTACTTTCAGATTAAATCCTCCTATTAGAAATAAGATCATGAAAAAGTTGTCTGAAAAGAAAGTCTTGGAAAAAGTAGGTGATAAAATCTTTACACTGAAACGGAAGGAGTAAACCTCATCCTGTGAAACCAGTCCTTAAATTCCATTCTAAGTTTGTTCTCGTGCCAGTTGATTAGGCTTCCAACAACATTGCGATCAATTGCAAGATTCTCATAATGATTCTTGGAAGAGGTTGGTTTGTCCGATAATCCATCTAGTGCGTACAAAATCTCTAACATGGCTAACTTATACTTATATCACTTCGAATGTACATTTATCATCACTCTTTCACGTACAGAGCAATATCGTGCGTTTAAGTTCAAGTACTCCATGCTACGTTCCTTGAGTTGTACATCATCATCGAAGACGGAATATTTGTCTATAAGCTATACGACAAACGTGACAACTTCCCTTTTCCATCGTTAGAATGCCAAACCTGTCTGGAAATCCGCCAGAGACGGCTTCTACGATTCGATTTTCTACGATTCGATTTCCTCCGAATTCTTACGTATCTCTCGTGCTACACTTCGATATGATGAATTCCTTTCAAAAGCTCAAGATCTTCTCTTAAGAATATTGAAACAAGGTGCCTCAATGAAGAAAATTCTGATTATCTTTACAAAACTATATCATGGCCATGCCGACGCGTATACATCCTTTAACACAAGTGCCGATGTTGTAAAAGATGATTTGACACCATTTTCTTGATTTCCTCTACTTTTATTAAAACCCTTCTACCTATTCTCGTCCTACGTAATCTCCCTCTATTTTACATCATCTCCTTGTGGTGTGTGAAAAGTATTTTGATTGCAAGTGGAAGTAGCTACCCACTTTGCATGCAAGGTAGCACTGGAGTGTGTCTACTGTGCTGTCTTGTTTTCCGTGCTCGTTTGTATTCATCATTAATTTTCAATTACATTGTTATCTGAGAACTGAGGTAAAAGAGTTTAACACTCTTAATATTATATAAACACATCCCGGTCTGTGAAAAAAGTTGCCTGCAAGGAGTATTAATCCTTAGAAAATTGGATCGGAAAATTCAAGTTTTGATTGATCTTGAAACCGGACGGAGTCGACTTTTTGAGTTTATCTTACCTTTGCTGATGATAGCTCTGAGCGTGCTCTGTTTGAAGGCGTGTCAAACTGCTCACTTTCAGCGTCATACGACTATAAAAGGTGACAAAAAATTGATATATAAACTGGCTAGCTAAAATTCGATTGTTGTTAGATTTTCAGTTATATGCTTATTTGGATAGAGTATATTGTCATATGCTATTTCCAAGGCAAATGACGTCTTGATGTTAACCGGAAATGTTTACTGCATGAAAGAGGATTAGAGAGGGAAAGCATACCTCTTTGAAAAAGAATCGATGTGGTCCTCCTTCTGTGTATTCAGTTACATTAGCTTCTGCATCATCAGCATACAAAACATAACATTTCCCTTCAACATTATCTTCAAATTTGATGGTAGCATCTGAAGATAAAGGATGATGAATCAAATAATCACAAACAAAACACTTCACAAAGATTGAGAGGTAAAAGAAATGTATGTCTTAATTTTAGTGAAGAGGAAGTTGATGTATTTCCGATAGTAAATAACAGGACTGTTCAATTAAGTCTTCTTGGAGATGATGCACATATCTTAAAGTAAATGCCAGAATTTATAGATAAAATTTCATGAGCAATAATACTTCGCAATGGAATAAGAGGATTTGCATTGAAACTATGTAGATCTTCGATGAAGAGAATCAATGTTTTTCAACAACACATAAGCTGGTCACAAGTATTTAGTTGGGCTTTAAAGCACAGGTTGTTTCAGAAATGAGGCCAAAAGCGTCAGATTAAAAAAATTACACAGTTCTGAGTTACAATAACCTAAATACCTTCACCACACCAGTACAATAAATTCAAATCAGTATTGTAAGTTCCTGAAGATCCCAAATGCGTGTTCTCAGGCCTATATATAAAATTCAAAACATTGAAATGTTTCATTGTTTTGTTATGTTTTTGAACTGCTCCACTGAAGTTATTGAACAAGAAAGACTCTTCACATATACGATCCAACTTTTCGAGTTAAAGAGTTAATTATAGTAAAAAGTGTTCCCCCGATTTTACTTCGCTACAGAAACATTTTATATCTCACAAACTAAGGTAGCTAACTTTTTAGTAACGTTAAAAAATCAGAATGAGTAATGCATAATTTTCTGTATCTACCTGTAATATTTTCTGACTTTAATCATGATATTTTTATCTTCTCCGTAGCTCCCTTTTGTTTGTATGATCTGTAAAATACACCCTGAAAACAAGAATTCAAGTGTAGAATAAAAATAGAAAGAAATTTTGTTGCTAGGGAAAAGCCCTTTACATAGCTGTTAAGTTTTTTGGGATTAGCCCCATACCTTTTAAGTACACCAGTGACCCAAAAAAAGAGATAATAACATAAAACCAAGATATATTCAAGCAAGAAAAATATCTATTTTATCTTTCGCTAATTTTTGGGTCAGCACCCCTGATGCTGCGTAATATGTCTTCATTTCAAATACGTAGAAATGGGAGAAGCGAGCCTTATAAGATAGGCCTAGGGGGAGCATTGTTGACGGCAATTCTTTCTAAAATTTACCCTGGAGAAACACTTATTTCACTTAAAGAAACAAAATATGACTCACAAGAGAAGTTTTTTATATTCTGGTATAAAATCAAAACAACCTACCTATTCGATATGGTTCGGCAATATCCGCATTGTTTCCTTTGATATATTCATTTGATTTTCGATATAATTCAGGGTATGTCTCCTCCTCATACTATTATAAAATAAATAAATAATTAAATAAGTACCAAACTTTTGTGCAGCAGAGTGGTTAATTCACAGGAGGCTGAAACCCGTCTGAACGGGAGTCCCGAGTTCGAATCCCTTGCGAGGCCTTCGGTAGTAAAACTTTCTAATCAATTTTAATTCTGCATGGTGCCCTGAGGTGTTTCCAGGTTGGCAGGACCCTCATTAATGCAGTTAATTAGGAACTGAAGAGGCTATCCTGGCTAAATAATCACATCATTCAATTGTGTGAGATGTATAGAACTGGCTGCACCCAGAAGAAATCCATGAAGTTATAAAGTTTAATCGTTGAAAAACCATTCAAATAGAATGTGTCCCAGAAAAAATGCTACATTGCCATTTACCTGACATCAAGTTTTAAAGAATATTTTGTCAATGATGATCAACTAAATTTTATCTTTGATTAACTAAATAGCCTTAATTATTGTTCAAAATTACAATAAAAACACTTCGTTTTATCATATTCACGAAGGGCTGATCAAAATTTCTTGTTTCACACATTTTTCAAACAAAAATTACATTTACAAAAAAGTTTTTCTGAACTATTTAGATATAATAGATCTTGTGTTAATTACTTTAATTAGAATATATGTAACAAGAAATAAGTCCACAGCACACACAAGCTGCAAGGCTTATTGTATACATTATCCACATAATGACATCATAATTGGGAGTTAATGATATTGAAAATTTACCGGTTTATGACGTCATGAAAATACCCCAAACACCCCAAAACCTTAATTGGAAATCAACTGACCCAGTAACCAGCAACGGTTCCAATAAGAGATCAATAACCTTTACAGCGTTTACCAATTTCGAGATACTAAAGTTTTTAGGTTTTGACGTCATCAGTGGACCCAGGTGGGTAACTGCGGACCAGAAAGTAGGTTATTACACAATACATTGGCCGTAATTATTGAGGAGCCATTAAAAACTTTGACGTTCCATAATAGATCCCCAGGAGATAATTATTTACCTGTCAATGCAACTTTTAATTGATTTGGAATGATGTACACCCACCCGACACATCTTATTACTTTTACTGTTC
Source organism: Darlingtonia californica (assembly GCA_032270445.1). Classification (NCBI taxonomy): domain Eukaryota; kingdom Viridiplantae; phylum Streptophyta; class Magnoliopsida; order Ericales; family Sarraceniaceae; genus Darlingtonia; species Darlingtonia californica. The sequence goes on from JAUBWS010110630.1 coordinate 13,802, forward strand.
TGTTGTTCCGAGAAATATATTTTTTTTACCCAGAATGAAATATATGCTATGTCAGTCATTTTTTCTAAGAAACCCTATATTAGTGTCAAAAGAAGAAAAAGGCTCCAATTCAACATGCCTTTTCTCTTTTAATAGACTTCGATGCTTCACTTTTCTTCTTTTTCCTAAAAAAGGATAATATCTTAGATAATTAAATAGCTTAGTAACCAAAGTGATTAATACACATATAACATTTATACATAATAAATCAATAAAAGCAAATGTTTACACTCATCTGAAACTGAGCCTTTATTAAAGCAACTACGGGGCTTTGGATCCTTAGTTTAAAGCTTGAGATGTCAAGCAAAAAAAAAACCAGGTTATATAAGTAATTGTTGGCAGCATCCAAAAAGTGATAGGGCATACCATAAGGCCAAATTACTTAATACATGTTACTGATATACTGACAGGGACTAATCTATAATCAGAGGGCAGCATCCAGAAATAAGGAAAAAGGGGCTCACAACTTTATAAGGGCGCCTTGATTCTTGATACCCCTACTAAAAAGTTTTTTTGGAGTTTGTAAACCAAATAAATATTTCTAGGAATATTTACGATGAGGGCAGAGTCTGACGACTGGGCACATATTTCTACTGAATTAGTCCCTGACTGAGCAGACAGTGGTCAGAATTAACCCATAATTCCAGTCAGGTTTGTATATTTGAAGTTGTCCATATAAAAAAGGATCCTGTAGGTCTTGCAATTTCAATTCAACATACTTGAATTTGTAAGCATCTGGTTGAATGTAAACACAATTACCAACAGAATAAACTTCATCTTGCCACTTCAAGCTCCTACCAAATAAAAAGGTCTCAAAAAATAAATAAAAAGGTAGTAAACCTTGTATGGCATTACTGGATCTGAGGTTTTACGTCACTAAATAAAAAATCATTTCAAATTCTTATCAAGGAGCGCTCATATTTTACAATAAATGCCAACTCCACTTTGAACCCTGGGTTTCCAGCATCATCAAAGAGTTGTCCATGGGTAATAACAAGAGGTTAGAGCAGTAAGTAAAGGTAATAAACAGTAATTTGGCCTTCTTTAACCTGAACTGGATTGATCTCCCATATATAGAAAAGGGAGATTGGTCATTGAAATTCTATAGAGTTTAAACCAACATAAACTGTTAGAGAATATACGCACTTGTACAAAACTTTATCAGTGTCTTTAAATTCATCCTGGTCATCTAAAACCTCCAATAAAGTGGGCGTGTTGAACTGCAAAGTTAAAAAGAGAATAAAGTATCCTAGTAACACCATTTTTCTTTCTAAGAATTATTCAAGATACAACAATGTTAAAATAGGTATGAAGCTTTAAAATACTTTTCCAGTTATTGATTAATCCAATTGTACAGTATAATAACGTGTTTTCCCTACAAAGACCTTGCACAGCTAGAGCAACTTTATGTCAATAACATTTTCCTACGACAATATCATACCTTCCTCTTCTTTACTTCGCGGTCACAACATGGACAGTATCTTTCATCAAAATCATTGTTCAAAAATTCGTTTGGAACATCTAAGAAGCATCCATCTTCAATGTCATACCTGATATTTCATAAACAAAAGTCATTTCATATACATCAATAAAAGATGGCCTAAGGAAAGAACTTTCAGAGGCTCTTGGAAGTTGCTGATTAGTATATTTACATACCACTTTTGTACATATAGTTCTTTATGTTCATCATCGGTTTCCATGACATCCATTTCTGAACCTTCATTTCTCAAAGATTCACCAACTTTCTTGAATGTCACCTGTCCCAAAAATTAAATAAAGAAGTAATAATAAAAAGGTTTCAAATATACTACCTACAGTTTAAATGGTGACACTTGGAAAACAAATCACACCTTTAAGGCCGCTGTATATCAAAGATAGCTTATTGAAATATAGGTTATTTTTTATATAAACATAATTATATAAACTGCTGATTGGTGGCATATGCCCTTTCTATTTTGAAAACTTTGCCTTCTCAAGTTTTCATTCAAAGTAATGCCTTTTCCTGCCAGCAGATGCTACTTTTCTAAAACATTACTGAAAACAGTTGTTTCGCACTCTAATCTCTGATATGTTTTTTAAAAACTTCACTTTCAGAAAAAACTTCTGAAATGTATACCTGATCTTGAGGTGGGTTTGATTTCAGACATTTCAAACATTTCAAAATTTTTCAAACATCTTTCCAGCACTCGAGCACTGAAACTCGAGCATTATATCGGTTGTTTCGCTTTTGGAATGCTAACTTTAGCAAATAGTCTGTATTGGTCACAATTGAACAAACTCACGTAAAACTCCAGAAGACCTTTCAGTGAGACCATGGAAAAATTAGAAAAACGAAAGTAACCCTTTCAGTTGTTTTGGATGGAGAGAAGTTATGAGCTTGTGGAAAACATTTCAGAGATCAGAGTGCAAAACAACTGCTCTCACTAAAATTGAGAGTAGGAAAAAATATTACTGAAATTATGTCCACGAAAATTTGATTTATTCAGTATTTCTACCTGACATTTTTCCATAATAGAGCCAAGAGGACTGTTATCACAATCATCGCAGAAAAACAATTCCACTGGATCACCAGTTTCACCAAGAACTGTTTCTGCTGATCGATACAACCATTGAGCATGGAATTGTTTCTTGCCATTGAAATCCTCCCACATGTAACGAATTTGACAAATATACAAAGGATCTGTTGGATTTTGAGGACAAACCTTGACAAAGTCACCAACATTAACCTAAGAAAAATTGAATTAGGTTAGTTTAGCCAAACTAGGTGGCCATGTTATTAATAGAAGCAAAAAAAATTAAAAAGATAATGAGTTACATACCTGTTTACCATTGACTAGAACACTCTTGTACAATTTACGATTTTTCTTCTCCATATGTGGGACACAATCCCACTTGACAGATGTCTGAAGTATACATAAAAAATGTGTTACAAATTAAAATGCTCACCAATCATTCTTAAATGCTGAACTCTAAAACAACTTTTTGTGTAGAATTTCAAGTCACACAACCAAGTAACAAAGGATTTACAAAGAAAATAACCAACCTTTGTAACATTGTTGAAACCTTTTCTTGCTAGTTTCGGTGATTTTTCTTCTTTCAAAGGTGATTTCTATACGAAATGGTTTATTAAGAAATAACTTTGAATATCCAAATATTCACTAAATCTTTTTGAAATATATTCACAAAATGAAGCTACACTGAGACAGAGACTGAAGACTGACAGAGAAATGTTAATGAGGAAAAAAATAAAGCAAAATTACCAAAATTGGATCACTATCTTCATCTTGACTTGCATTGTTTTCTTCTGCTTCTTGAACTGCCATATTTGGGCATCTGAAAAAATTACACCATTTATTACAACCATTCTATAGTGTTTCACTCACAAATCACCTACACAGAGTTTAAGGTTCCATTTTTCAAACTATTCAGAAATACCTCTCATGTATTTATAAAATTTATAAAGATTCAACATAGCCAAGGATAAAAATATTGGGTTTTACTAAATCCCAATGGTTTATCTTTGTAAAGACTTGCACTTGTCTTATCTACTTTTAATAATAGTGAGATGCTAGTGAGGTCAAACATATTAACATAAAAATGTTGAAGCTGTTTAAAGAATACCTTCTGTTAATACAGCATTGTTTGGCACGCCCACTTCCACCAAATTTAATCATATCATTACAAGCTTTACATTTTCCACAATCTGGTTGCTGGCACACATCACAAACACCACATCTTCTTTTTCTCTTTGCATAGCCTTTGACATCCAACTGGTCTTGGAAAAATGTATCAAATACATACCTCACCAAAGGAGTAGTTGTTGCCTGAAAGTATAAACAAATACTTATCTTAATTTCTTGAAATCAAAAATATAGTATTGAAAAGTTTATCAGGTTCTGATTGTTATCGATTTTAATAAAGAAAGTAATTGCATTGTGAAAGATATCTTAATTTTCATTCATTTGTCTCAATATTCAAAAATTACCATAGTAAATCACATTTTGGTTTGCAAAAAATTGTGTTACAGCAGCAATTTTATGTCTATTTCAGATATAATATACTAAATGAACAACGTACTAGAGTTGGACCAAGTGCTTTCTTTTCTGCTTTCACTTTCACACCTCTCAATGAACGTCTGTAGAGAAATGGAAATAAGTTACTATTAAATTCAAATTGACAAATTCTATTTCCAATAAGATCCATTCTAAGTTTTGTTTTGAGGACTGATTGAAAATGACGTTAAGCTGCCAAAGTACATTTTACAAGAAATTACACTTTTTGTATGTTGCTTATCTGCTAAGTACTGCTAGATGCTTTTATGGAGTACCAGTAGTAAAGCAGCATAAAATGACTATATTACCTTTTGCCAAGAGTGACACCAGCTAGTTTGATGAGATCTCTTACACACATGGCTGCAACTAATGGAGCATCCTCATCATATTCAGAAGCAGCTGAATCATAACTTTCGACCTAGGAAAATCATTCATAAAAGTTTATTACAGATGAATTCATTAATTTGAACTGCTGATAGATATGCTACCTAATAATTATATGTATTGTATTTGTTGAACTTTGAATTTGAATCCAAGTATTACATTACCTGTTCAACTAAAAATTGTGCATGACGCAGCAATGAGTCTTCTGTCAACTTTGAACAGTTTTCAGGTGGAACAGTAGTCTGAAAATTCAAGATATGGAAATGAACTATTTGTATTACAATTGCCATAGCTTTTTTTTCAATAGTTTGTTCAAAAACATTCCTTAGACATTTCATGATTCATGACACTTCAATTAACATAAAATGTAATATTTAAATTTCAGTTAAAGTTTGCATACATTCTAAATGAAAAGGTCTATCACCTCAGATATGTGCATTATATGTCTAAAGTATTAAGAGACTGTGTATAAATTCATACTAACCTCAATCTTGTTGAGCAACTCTTCATATGTTGCTTCTGGGTCTGCAATGATCAATTCTATCAGAATCTATAAAAATTGAAAGAACATTAACTGATTTATGGTTCTACTGGTGAAGTTTGGATGCCAATGAAATTCTCGACAAAAACTGATATTAGGTGTCTCATGTTAGAACCCTTTTTGGTACACCATAAGCAAGTAAAATTGTTTTTTGAGCACAAAATGGAACTCAATTGGAGAATACGTTTAGCATATATGAAGTTTGTTTTGTTATGAGAATTCCACAAAACATATTACACTTACTTTACTCATACAAATTTTCTCTGCAACAGCATTCATGTACGAAGAATATTCATCTGTTGGTCTAACCAGCACATACTCAGCAACAGCTAATATACCAAAACAATAAAAATATACCTTAGTTTGCGAAAAATTGATTATAGATTAGTTTGTGATTAAACTATTATTTTGAAAAAACTGGAAATTTTGAGAAAGATATTACCTGTACCAAAACCAATGAGAGCATTTTCTCCACCATCAAAACCTGCGATCCACCATTCATTGATTGGCCCCATCTTTTTAGTACAAACACCTCCTATCAGATAACACATTAAGACATGAATATCTCTGCATCCTAAGGCGGTTAGTACTACGTCGTTGTAATTTTTCATCATATAAACAAACCTTCTTTATCAATTGTTTCATCATAAATAGGTTTTACATAACCACTGAAGTATAGCTCAACATTTTTCTCAATGAGACCTGTATCAAACGGTGCCAAATGACCACACTTGTCATAAACACTAGGATGAAAAAGATAAAGTTTAGCTTTAAAATTATATGGCCCAAAAGTTATGAAATATTAAATTCTTAGCATTATCCATACATCTAGCTTTTTTGACTTTACAACAAACCTGAACTCTGTAAGTTTATGTTGCGGTCTTTCATAATAATCATTAAACTGTTCTTCATCACCACAAAGTAATGACAATCTTGGATCACAAAGCATCATTAATTCTTCCACCTAGATATTGGAATATTAGATAAGCTAACAATTAAAAACTTAATTTCTAGTGACAAAAATTCATGCATATTTTCTCTAATTGATAGGTATGAAGTAAATAGATGTCTACATAGATTTTCTGATCTTTCATTAAATAACAAGATATAAGCCATTCAAACGAAAATATGTCTTACAGCATCATCTGGATCTCCCTCAAACATTTTCATATCATCTTTTGAAATGACTTGCCGGCATTCTTTACATCTCTCAATTCCCTAAAAATAGAATTATGTTATTAAATATTTGGTGACATGAAATATCTGTCATAAATGCAGTATTACACATGCCTTTTTCGTTGGTTTCTCTTTAATTTCAGTTGATTCTTGCTTGCTTTAATGAAAAATAAAGCAAACATTAAGTCATTGAATTAACATAAATAAAAATAACAATGCTATCACATGTTACATACAGTTCAGTGATGGTGTTATCTGGTGACGTTGATGCATTTGATGCTGATGTTGATGTGGTGATATTATTTCTACCAGTGGATGAACCAGCAACTGCATTTTCATCATCTATCTTTTGCTTTTTCTTTAAAAAAAATTGTTATGTATGCTTCCTGTGCAAAAAAATCTTTGTTGAAAATTTACCAATTGTCACTGTGTTATAAAATTTCATTATGTTGTGGAGGCATTCAATTTTTTAAATTTAAATTATGTTTATTACATTGACCTGCCTAAGGCTGCATTTGATAATCAATCATTCCAACCGTTTAAACCATTTTCTTTCACAAATAAAATGGTGTGTGATTTAAAACTTCTATTTTTATACAAGGCTTACTTCTAAGTGTTGGTATCACCAAGAATGCTAAACAAACTACACATTATACAAAACAACTGCCCTTTTGAAGTTCAACTTTGTAGACATAGACATAGCCAAATCAGCTAGGAAAAATCTTTGGTGAGATGATTGGCTATTAGTCACCTAGCAATAGCTGCATCCCATTTGTGCCACAATTACAGAGGAGTAATAATTTCTATATGACCATTTTTACTACCGCAGTAACTGAAAAGTAAGAAAATTGTGACATTCCAGAGGAAAACCAGTACACTAGTTATTGATTTTACTGATTTTTTTCAGTATGATCACAGTAAATAAAGTGGGTCAGGACTAGGATTAAAATTTCACAATACAGAAGCACCATGTTGATGCTACTGATCAATCACACTGATTAGTGTGATCAGTATAGCCAATATACCAAGAAAAATCCAAGTTCAGACAAAATATCAATTTTACTTTATCAATTTTGTGATTTGAACAACAATCAGTCTAATCAGTAAATCTCAAAAATAAATCACATTACTGATTGTACTGGTTTTCCTCTAGAGCGTCACTATAGTGAAAATGATCCAACATTAAAGTTTAAAGAAAAAAAACTATACCTGTTGCTGAAGATCATTATTAGATTTCTTCCTTTTAGCACTATAAAAAAATATGTCTGTCTTATTTCAAAGAATTTGTTTTGGAAATTAATTTTTGTTATGTAACTTGCGTATTGGTGGTGTATAAACAAGGATTTTTGCAAGAAGTTAAGTTAGAGCTACCAAATGGGTTTGTGAAACTAATAACACATTTCATTTATAAAAACCATTTTTGTTATAAAAGAACTGAAGGTTTCGTTTTAGAATCATATTATTGTGAATATTTATCACCTTTTTGTGAATAGTGAACTGATTGTTGTCTGCTTAGATGTTCTTCCTGATTTCTAAGTGAAAAAAATATATTATCATTATTTTGTTATTAACACAATAGTGAGTTTAACTGTAAGAAATAAAAATACAGGGTAATTTATGTAAAGAAATAACTTCTTTTCTAACGTTCTAATTCAAAATACTAAATATTTCTCTTTCCTATTCAAGAATTTAATACAGCAACATTTAATTCAGGTCAGATTACTGAAGCAATTAAGTCAGTTTCAATTTCTTTTTAGATAAAATATAACAAACTTAAATATTGTATGAAATGACTGTATGAAATGACTTTGCCAAGTAGGAAAAAATAAAAAATTGAAGTTAATTTCAAACTCTCAGGTCAACATTTTGGCTTCTAAGGAACAATAATATGTTTTGTTTAAAAAAGTGTGGCTATATTTTAGGATGACAATCCCATAGAAATTAAAAAGCCAGTAATTGATCAATGATCACTGATCAATGTTGGAATACCTATAAATACCTATTAAAAAATCTTGGATTGCTACTTTGCTGAATCCCAAAATAAAACAGATTTTGAAACTTTACTACTCATACCATGTGTGATGTAGATTAACACCTCACCCATTAACCCTGCTGACTGAGCCAGTATTGTCTGAAAGTGTTCAGGACTTGAACCCACAACATTGCGCTGCAAGTAGATTAACACCAAGAGCAACTGAAATTCAAACTCAAATAAAAATGCGAAATGAAGTACTACAAAATACATTTTTTAACTTACTGTCTTGATAATCTTCTCATTTTGTCTATAAATAAAAGTGAGTTAGCAATTTAATCCATACAGTTTATTTACTAAATAGAAAATTGTAATGTGATTAGGCCAACCATAAAAAGTTTGCTGTTTCCTATTTACCGGCCGGGTGAAAAAAAAATCGATACAAGCCGGCTGCGGCTGAAAACTTTTTTTGTATAGATTTCCATTTTTACTGCGCAAAACCTCAGGGAAACGATAAAATGCACAAGTTGTGAAAAGAATACAAAGTCTCAAAATATTCGATCTAATTCGCTCCAAAAAATTTGCTCCAAAATTCGACCAAGCAGAACGATTTTTTTTTCAGAGCGAATTTGAGAAGTTTTGCAATTCGGCCAAATTTACTCTGGAATTCGGCCAAATTCGGAAAAAAATTCGTTCCCAAGTTGACAAAATCACTCAGAAATTTGACCAAATTCGCTCAACCAAAAATCGACCATTTGTTTTTATGAATTAGTTAAAAGCATCATAAATCTGTTTACTGTTTAATAAATTTGATGATTTTTTTATTTCATGAATAGGTCTGTTTTTTTTACAGGTGACCAACCATGCTTTAACACGGGGAAAAACCCTCCAAATATAAGGGTTCCTTTTTGTCAGCTGAACTGTTTACAAAATTTGATGAATAGTCCAAAAGCATTTTTTTAACAAGCAAATATAATTCCCTATTTATAAAACGCTGAAATGTTGTAAAGAAGTAACCACACAACGGCACAAATATGTAATGTGATGTTCGCTTTATTTATATTGTTCTTTACTTAAATCAAGAAACTTTCGTGGGCATTCGTCCCCTGCTCTTTGGCTGAAAGTTTAACAACTTATGTTTAAACAAAACCGAAAAAGTTGCTTTTGTAAACAGAATAATATAACAATTTATTATACAGTATCCATATGAATGCAACAGGCTTTTACATTTATGAATTTTTTGTAGACAAGTGGGGGACATTTAAAATCATGAATCCCAAACACGATGACTGAGCGTCAATGCAATACTCCACTATCACAGTCTTAACTTCCCTGTCTAAATTTGTTTCTTTTGAACAAGTGAAATAACTTTGTATATTCGCCTGAAAGTCAAAATGTATTGAAGCACTCCGACCCTTCTG
>JAUBWS010110631.1:0-10101 GCA_032270445.1 Darlingtonia californica
GGATTTTTTGTTGGGGGGGAATTGCCCCTAAAAAGTTTTTATCAGGGGAGGCAATGCCCCCCCCCCCCTGCCCCCCCCCCCCCCATAGATACGGGAATGGTGTAAACATTGTAGCAAGTCTTTTACACAAGCCCATTACCGCAAGGTACACGAGATGTCGAAATGAAAGCAACGTCCAGAAGGTAAGTGATAATAATTTTCCTATACTTGTATGGAAAAGTGTTGTTAATTAAGTAAACTATTAGGGGAAACTTAAACGTTTGAAAGGTTTATAATGTATTTTCATAGAAGTTTGTATATGTATGAGTTTCGGCTTCATGGAAAATACAGATAGATGTGTTTTGAGTCCATTATTTGATGTCTGCTTAAAGAATTTTTTTTGTTTTTTTGTTTTTTTGACTTCTTTCCTGGAAAAAATTCTAGTCTTCTAAAGAAGAATAAATGACGTACTCTGGGAGAGTTTTGATGTTTGCTAGATTTTACTTTATATTTCCTTGACAAAAAGAACAGTTAGTTGTGTTTAAGGTTCTTCGGATGTTTTTGTTTTTTGTTATTTTTTCTCATTTTCAGAGAAAAATGTTAGCTTCCTAGATTTCTCTAGGTATGTTCTGAGTTCATTTTGTTTTTAGGTAGATTAATTCTTGTCAAGTGACCTTCCCCTGTAAAATAGAACAGATATTTCATATTTTTGCCTCGTTGGATGCTTCTGTGTAAATGTATTGACAATTTGGAAATGTATTTCATAAATGTTAACAATTTCTTTTCAAGCACAATTCAATGGTGGAATGTTCTTTAACCAACAACGACCACCTTTTGTCCAACAACAGCCGCAACTTCAACCTTTCAACCAACAATACCAACAAAATTTCATCCAACATTATCAACACGACTTTTCAACCAACAACAACCACCTTTCAACTATCAACTGCTACAACCTTTCAATCAACAATATGAGCAACAATTCAATCAACAACAGCCACAACCGTTCATCCAACATCAACAACAGCCACAACTTTTCGTCCAACAATAACCACAGCAGCCAATCATCGAACCGTTTGAAACCTTTTTAGATGAATTAATGGCTGGTGCAGAAGAAGAAAACGTCGTTGAAAACGTATTAAATGCTCGAGAACTACCCCAAGAACCACAACCTTTCATCCAACAGCCACAACTTTTTAACAACCAACAGCCACAGCAGCCAAGCATCGAATTGACTGATGATGTAGAAAAAGAAAACGTCGAAAACTTTATAAATGGCCAAGAACTACCCATAGAATTTCCTACAATTATCGACTTTGGTGATCTTTCTAATCTTCAAGATGAACAAGATCTAAGTATGAACGATTTATTATTTACATGATTTTCTCTGACAGACAGACCTAAAAAGTCAATGAATGTATTTTTGTTATTGTTATAATGTATGTTGAAAACAAAGTGATAACACTAAAAAGTTAAGTAATCGTGTAATTGTTCGATACTTGTTTTTCCATAAGATTGATACCATAAGATAAGATTGAAAATTTAGTTTTCCTTTGCATTTTTTCAATTTTTGTTTACAATTTTGATATATTTCAAAGAATTTTTATTTTATTTTTATGAATTTTCGTTTTTCTTTGCAAGTTTTTTAAATTTTGTTTTCCTTTTACATATTTTTTAAAGAATTCTTACTGAAAATCTAGTTTTCCGTATCTTTTTCCAATTTTTGTTTTCGTTTTTGATGATTTGCAGAACTTTATATGAAAATTTAGTTTTTCTTTGCATTTTTCTTTAATTTTTCTTTTCATTTTACATATTTTTTGAAGAACTCTTAATGTAAATCTAGTTTTACGTACCTTTTTCCAATTTTTGTTTTCATTTTTGATGGTTTTCAGAACTTTTTATGAAAATTTAGTTTTTCTTTGCATTCTTTTTTTAATTTTTGTTTTCATTTTACATATTTTTTGAAAAATTCTTACTGAAAATCTAGTTTTCCGTACCTTTTTCCAATTTTCGTTTTCGTTTTACGGATTTTTAGAAGTTTTTAGAAGTTTTTTTCATCCTGTTGGAGTTCACCCTGAACGGGTGACAAACTATGCTAGGTATGAAGGAGAACTCAATATGGGACAATTGAAGTTCCAATGAAAATCAAAGATATTGATAAATTCGAAAAGCTCAACCCTACACAGTCGGTAAATGTTTTTGGATTTGAAGAAGATTGTGTTTTCCCTCTGCGAATAACCTCTCAAGTCGACGCACGTCATCATGTAAATCTACTCTTGGTCTCTACTAATGGAACATCTCACTATGTGCTTATCAAAAACTTCTCAAGGTTGATGCGTGCACAAACAACTTCTCGCCGTGGAGAAAAGTGGTTTTGCAATTACTGTCTAAATGGATTCTTCAGAGAAGATTTGTTAAATGATCATTTAGAGTACTGCAAAGTAAGTTGCTATTTTTATACTAACTCAGAATTTATAATAGAAAATTCACTTTTTAGGAAATCATAGAACACCACAGCTATGAAATCATAGAACACCACAGCTACATCTCTTTACTCTTCAATTTTTTTAGAATTACCATAGGTTTTCAGAAAACATATTATGTAAATTTCTTTTTTGTGCATTTTTTCTCTGATTATTTCATTTTAGTCTCGCGGTGAACAAAGAGTGTATTTACCACAAAAAGGCGATATATATGGAAAAGATAAGGTGTTTTTTAATAACACAGAATCCATGTTGCACCTCCCTTTTGTAATCTATGCAGATTTTGAGAGTATACTCAAACCTCTTGATAACGAAGAGGGGGGGTCAGCATGAATCCTGGACGGCGAAGAAGCAAAAACACATTGCAGATGGTTTCGCGGTTTACACAAAATGTACTAATGAGAACTTTTACAGGGAACCATATGTGTACTCTGGCGAAAACAGCGCTGAAAAATTCGTAGATCATGTCCTAGCCGAGGCAGCAGAAATCCGCAACATCTACAAAAACAAGATATCAGTCAAACCTCTCGATGAACAGCAAAGGAACGAATTTGGGAATGCTCGCGAATGTTATATATGCAAAGAGTCTTTTGTGACAGACAGAAGATGCAACGATTATTTCAACAAAAAGAAAGTGCTTGACCATTGCCACTTGACAGGTAATTATCGTGGTGCAGCACATTCAATTTGTAACTTACAGCTAAAGATAAATCCTGAAAAGGTGAAAATACCATGTATTCTACATAATTTGAAGGGATACGACTCTCATCACATCATTTCAGCAGTCAAAACACGTCATGGTTCAGTAACTTGTATTCCAAATAACATGGAGAAATTCATATCCTTTACCATTGCAGATGTTACATTTATCGACTCTTGCCAATTCATGCTGTCTTCGTTAAATCAATTAGTCAACAATCTGAAAGCTTCATCACCATCATTGCGCAACAGTTTCCCTGAGGTTTCTGAACAGACATGGCACCCCACCTCAATTACAGCCGAATAACCAACAACAACGTCTTTTCAACGATATTTTTGAGGAAGAAGAAGCAGCAGACATCAGTGGTGAGGAGGATTATGGCCTAAATGACCATTTTGGATGACCTACTTGATCAAGTGGGGGATTACAGGAACAACCCCGACATTCCTCCTACGATTGAATCAAGAGAGCAAGAAGATAAGGTAAAAGAATTAGGCTTCAGAGTATTAGCTTTGCATTGTATATAGTTAATTGTCTCTTTCTTTTAGGGGAGAAGAATGCATAATGTAACAAATTTCTTTTCAATCTTAATGCTTTTCGTTTTTACATTAGATTTGAAGACAGCTGGATTTGTTGACAAGCAAAGGTGTATATCCCTACGAATACATCACGTGTAGAGAACGTTTGCAGGATAGGCAATTACCATCACAGGAGGAATTTTACAGTACGTTGACTGAAGAAGGCATATTACAGGAGGAGTATGAGCATGCGCAGAGGGTGTGGAACGAACTAGAAATGAGGAGCATGGAAGAATATCATGACGTTTACTTGCTGACAGATACCATTCTACTTGCCGACGTGTTTGAAGAATTTAGAAGAACATGCCTTAAGTTTTATCAGTTGGATCCGGCTCACTTCTATACAGCTCCTGGTCTTTCATGGAAAGCAGCCTTAAAGATGACGAACGTAAGACTGGATCTGCTCACCGATATCAATATGCATTTGTTCGTTGAAGAGGGGATACGAGGTGGTGTAGCAATGATAGATCATAGGTATCTAATATACTACTTAGTTTAAATACATTGAGCGAAAAGGAGGGAACAGGGATTCAATGAATGTGATACAGTGCAATTAAATTGCAATAAAATTTTTATTTTCCTTTTAAGATACACAAAAGCAAACCATCCTGGAGTCGAGAACTTTGACCCAACCCTTCCGATGGAACACCTTATCTATTTAGATGCCAATAATCTCTACGGTTGGGTAATGAGTCAGCATTTACCAACGCATTAGTTTCGATGGTTGTCAGGAGAAGAAATCAATAATTTGGACGTCCACAATGAGTGATACGGCTGATGATGGATATATACTCGAAGTAGACCTTGGTAAGATACTATAGTAATACCTTTCCAATAAGCAACAAAAAATAGAAAAAGAAAAAAGAATGAGATCGAGATTCGAACATGTTTTTCGTTGTAATGTATTAACGATTATCTTTTTCTATTGTCTTTACTTTAAGATTACCCACGCCAGTTACACGATGCTCATTCCGACTACCCTTTGGCACCGGAGAGATTGCGAATCGACCCTAACATGTTATCCCCGAAACAGCTGGAAATGCTTAACGTCCAAACATCAGAAGAGGTTCGCTACAGGAATTTGAAGTTGTATATGGAGTTGGGAATGCAGCTGGTACGTATTCACCGTGTCATGACATTCATGCAAGCCCCATGGTTAAAGGAGTATATTGACTTCAACACGGTCAAGCGAAGCCAAGCAGGGAACGAGTTTGAAAAAAGCTTTTGCAAGCTTATGAACAACAGCTGCTTTGGAAAAACCATGGAGAACCTGAGGGAATCATCCGAGCTCGACCAATGTTGGTACACAAATGAAAACTAATTTTTTTTTTTTTTTTTTGAAGAAGAAGAAGGATACAAAGTTATTTTGAAAAACACACTACAGAGTTTCTGGAAAAAAACGGCACGCTCAAAGTTATTTGAAAACACTGATTTAATTCATGCAAAGTAATTATTTATTGCCACATAAATTATACGTGAGATTCAATTTGATTGGTTTGTTAGTCTATTGTAGTGTGTTGTTGCATAAATCACATTTTGGCATGTGATACATTTGTATCAGAAAAACAAGTATTCATTTGGGAAAACAGAAGTATTGACTTAATTCATTTTTCATGCATTCTACCAAAATACATCTTTGTCGTATTTTTCATTTGAACAGTAAAATGTGCTATGATTTATGTTGTGATGCATAATCACTTTGCATATATTAAGTCAATGTTTTTTAAAAGCTTTTAGCGTGCCGTGTTTTTCCAGACACCCTGTATTGTGATTTAATTTTTTCTATCAGAGAAAATTTTGACGATTTAAATCAAGCACTAAATTTTTATCGAAAATTTCACATATCTATCTTTTCAAATTTTTCATATGGAAAACCTGTTTGTCAGCTTTGAAAATAATGTAAAATAAATGTGGGCGTCATCCTACAGCACCTATATCAACTGCTTTGTGAATTCCGAATTATACTGTGATTAATTAGATAATTAATGAATTTTTGATAAAACTTGAATCTCACAAAAAATTTTCATCATTTTGTTTGATTCAACTTTGCGTAGCGGACTGATTAACTTCTCAAAAACTTACCAACAAAATGGAATGCAACTTTTGCACAAAAATGTTTTTTTCAAAACAATAACTTACGACACACATGAGGCAACATCTTAAGAAACCCTTTCTGTGTCAATTCTGCCAGAAAGGCTTTACACAAGCGAGTTATCGTAAAGTTCACGAAACCTCTAGATGCAAGAAAAGACCCGGAGGTGAGTTTAATAAATTTTAAACTAGTAAGTTGTACGTTGCAAGAAACTAAGTATTAACAGTAGATCAATTTTGTATTTTCTATTGTAAGGGCTTTTTATTTTAAAGTTTACTTATTGTCATTGAGTTTTTTTTATTTTTGATCAAATTGAATTCATTGAAAATCGTTATTTGTATTGTTCAGGTTCAGAAGACTTTCGATTTATGCCAATATTTCAAATACCACAGCAAGCACCATTTGTGTGTCAAATTACATACCCTTCGCAGCAACCATCCTGCAGTTATTTGAAACCCGCCACAGCCTTACCACCACCACTAACAGAAGAGGGAACCAATTTTGACTTGTCAGCTTTGCTAGGAGAAGACGATGTACAGCATCAACACCAGCAGCCACTCCCAGACTTTCAAGATATCAATCCGTCCTTTGATTTTCCCGCGGTGCTTGACATCTATGATCTTCCATCTGTAAACGTATCTGATGACAATTGCGATTTAACATTTCTGAATGAAATGCAAACGCCGCCACCACCCTCACCACCCTCACCACCACAAACCACCAATGAAGAAGCAATACAGCCAGTCGAATCGTTTGTACAATTAGAAATTCCTGACTTTGACCCAGTGAAAATGTTTGATGAACTGACTGAGAATTCTTATGTGTTTTACGGTATGAGCTTAAACAGTTTGTTTATGAAACTTTTTCATTAAATTCTATGTACAGCATAGATTTCAAGGTAGTTCGTGAAATTTTTTTTTTTTCTGGATTTGATAAAATCGTGTAGAACTGTTTATTGATTAATTTATAAAACATATGTATTTATTACATATAATAAATACTATTATATTATTTGTTTGAAATTGGGAAGATAACACTTCTCAAACAAAACTAGATATTTATGTTAATATATGCTAAATAGATACAGAAATTCTACTCTTTTTTTTTTCATTCAGATAACGATAGTCAGAAAAAGTGTCCGAAATGCGGCAAAGTCTTCACATGGACCACTGCGGGGACTCGACACCTTCAACGTCAACAGCGCGACCGCAAACGATTAACCAAGTTGGTACTGGAACTTTTTTGCATAGGTCAGCTATTGATAGTGCTTTTATCTATAGGAGAATTCTCCAGCAGGGACTGGACTTTTCTGTAGAGTTGTTGAAAGAAGCTTTCAGTGATATCTTAACAGCAAATATCTTAACTTAATAGCCCTGCATGTTGTTTTCTGTAAAGCCGACAACCGAGATGAATTTACGAATCCTCCAGTAATTTTAAAAAGTAAAAACTTTATATGTCTAGAGGCTACTGACATCGACGAAAAGATTGGACTTGCCTATGAACAAATTTTAGTAGAAATAGACAATTTTGTGAACAATGGTAGTGGGTTGATTGTGAACTCTTTTGAGCAAGTTGACTTAAAACTTTTGAAGTATAATCCATTAAAAGTTTCTTCCTATGTTGAATTACCTTCAAAAATAAAGAATAAAAAGAGCTGTATAAGTATACAAAATCAAGACAAGTAATGTTTCCTATGGGCGGTTTTAGCATCACTACACCCGATTGCAGTGCATCCAGAAAAGGTCGCTCACAATCGTGAATTCGAGGGCGAAATCAACATGAGGAATATTCCTTATCCAGTTTCCCTGAAGAGTATCAAAAAGTTTGAGAAACAGAATCCGATCTCAGTGAATGTATTTGGTTATGATGACGATTGTGTATTTCCATTACGAATAATAGAGTATGAAGATGCTGATCATCAATTTAATCTTCTCCTTATTTCGAGTGAAGAAAAGTGGCATTACGTTCTGATCAAGGATATGTCAAAGCTACTCAAATCTCAGACTACAAGAGCAACTTTTGGCTCAATGGGTTTACGCGAGAAAATCTACTGAATGATGATATGGAATACTGTCGAGTAAGTTAAGCTTTCCTTTCATTCAAAAATCAAGTAATAGATAACAAAAACAAAAATCTATGAATAGTCACAAAATTCCTAGTCACATATATCTTTTGAGTAGCTTCTACATCGTTTTAGCAATAACATTTTGAAAAAAAAAAATTATTTCGAAAAGTTGATAAATTCTCACTGAAAAAAACTTCACAAGTATATGGGAAAGAAAGCATGTTTGTCATCGACTATTTCTTTTCTTTTTTTTTGTTCTTGTAGAGCAAGCGAGTATACCTTCCTAGAGCAGGAGATAAGAACCAGGAGGATAAGGTCTTCTTCAAAAATAGAAAGTCAATGTTACATCTACCATTCGTAATATATGCCGACTTTGAGAGTATTCTTAAACCGTTAAAGGGAGAGGAGGGAGGACCAGCAGAATCATGGACAATAAAAAAGCAGGAACATGTTGCAGATGGTTTTGCTGTCTATACTGAATGAATTGACAATAGGTATTATCGTGAACCTTATGTTTATACCGGCGAAAATGCAACTGAACAGTTTATTGACTATGTTTTGGGTGAAGCGACAGAAATAAGAAACATTTATAAAACTAAAATTTCAGCAAAGATTTGAAATTGGTAAATTAGATGATGATAAGCATTACTAGGTCCAATATCAGGACAGAAAAAGTCAGCGAATTTTTAATTAGAGAACTGCCAGTATTGTAATTGGTGTGAAAATCATAAATGAACTTTTAATTGATCCATCGGTTAAGAGTTTCGGTATATGCTATCAAGTCTCAATATAAATGCTACTGTTATTGAATCATTCTGTACTTCAAAATGGTTAAGTCAGCAATCACAACATCAGGATCCGCAACAACTCCACGAAATAACAAGAAAAGAAGGATGAAAACACCAAACGCTCCTATAAATAAAAAGTTTTAGAATCCTCTTCTTGTGTTTTCTGTCTTCAACAATTGGTTGAATCAATGGAAGGAAGTAAGCGTGAAGTATATGAATGTTGATTTATCAATCCATGGCGCAAGCAACGAAAAACCAAACAGCTTCTTGATGCTTTCACAGAAATCTGTCAATGCTGGTAGTAAGAATAAAGTTATGCTGCATTACAAGATCATCCCTTATGTCATCAAGGAAATGCAAAAATAGTACGTTGACCTATGCATGGAAAATTAAACAAGATTAAACCCGAGTAAAACATTATTGTCGATGAACTTGACTTGAAATCTTCACAATCAACGTATAGGCGAGAATTGGCACAAGTTTATTCGAGGTTGATGGTGGCGTATTACTATGATACTTCAAGAAAATTTTGTGAAGGCTGTGAACACTCATATCCTAGTCAACGCGATCACGATTTTCTAATGATGAAAGTGTCCGAACGCATTGATTTGTACGGAATATATTGTACGTATATTGTACGGAAACATTTTTGAAGAAATCAATGATCAGGAGGCCCACGAAATGTGTATTGACAAATTAAAGAAAAACGGTTTGGAATACAGAGGCAAAATGATACCGAAAACAACTTTGAAGAAAGACATTGAATGGATCAATGAAGTTAAAAAATTGATGCATGACTCAATAACACAATTCTAAACTAATTTTTGATAATCGTTTGAAAAACTGTATATTTTTGTTTATCTATAGGACTACTAAACAGATTAAAAACTTTAACATTCACTTAATGCAAAGAAATTCCTGCAACTTTTTGGCTTTTTGTATTAGAAGAGACCCATTTTCGAAATAATAATGAAAATCGAAAAAACGTTGCTCGATATATAGAAACGATAGAAAAGTGGCAAAATGTGAAAAAGTTTTACAAGGAACAGGATCGAAATCTTAAAGATCAAGTAAGACGTTTTGGTGAAACTTACTATGATCTAATGACAACCTATGAAATGCATGTTGCAATTGTATCAATCAAAAGTCTAAACAGAACTGTGTCGAAATTGAATGATTATTTATATAATGTTTGCTGTATTGATCAACTAAATCGCGAAGAAATTAATGATATTGACAGGTTTTTGGAACTTTACGAAGATCGATATTGGTGAAATATTCTAGGAAAATTAATTATTGTAATATTGATTTTATTTTTTGATATTTGGATGTACATTCGTTATGAGAGTGATAATTTAATTTTAATCGTGTTACAAACAGAAAAATAAACTCGTAATATTTCTTACAGTAAAATCC
>JAUBWS010110642.1:0-10101 GCA_032270445.1 Darlingtonia californica
AATTAAATCCACGCGAAACGTAAAAATTTGGGGGTTCGCGAAATTAAATCCACGCGAAAATTAAGCCACTTAAGGTATCTGTAGTGAAATTTGTCAATCTGTTACTACTGTATGCTAATCCGAGGTGTTTCCAGGAATATAGGACGATTCCACTAATAACCATTCATGAAGATCTTAGGTGAATAATGAAATCATCATTATTGATTATTAAGCTCAGCTAATTCGAATTTTAATCGATAATCCCGTTACTGTTCATAAATAAAATTTCATAATTTCTACTATACCGAAAACACTTGTATTTAAATTCCTAATTCTTTGTGCTTTTCAATTTATTAGGAGGGATACATCAATAAGTTGGCTGCAAAATATAAAAACGAAAAAGACATTGTAATAGCCAAGATGGATGGAACAGTGAACGAGGGACCATCACAATATAAAGTCGAAGGATTTCCTACTATATATTATGCATTACCAGGAAAGAAAGATAAACCTATCAAACTTGATGGAAAGCGTGATATGGAAAGTTTAATCGAATTTGTCGAAAGCAATTCAGTTGTTTTGAAGAAGAAAAAAGATGAACTTTAGAACAAAATTTATAGAAAAAAGATAAACAATTTTTATATTAACAACGATGCAAAATTCTTTTTCATCCATTTTAACTTATTAACTAATTGTCATCGTTGTTCTACATATTTTTTGGATACCATTAGAAGTCATAGAAAATAAAAGATAATGAATATTAAAAAAAAGATGATTTTCAATTTATTTGAATGACGTTAAAATTTGTCAATGTCTTAGCTAGTATGAAATTTTTTTTTTAAATAGGCTTTTTCAAATGTTTCCTAGGTTCATGGAGATAAAAAAATAATAGGAGAAAGCTCTCCCGATTTTTGAATGACAGCTAATTGTTTTTCACTGTTGTGTCGGCGCGCTTTTCAAGCACAGCTCGTCTCTAGACTTTTTCTAGGTACAAGGCGTGGATATTTCATTAAGTGAAATTGCAGCTTTTTACGGTTTCGTGGAAGGAAATTCTCATCAGTGAGCAGATTTTTCATACTTCAGTGACGTGATAAAAGCAAACTATCGTGAATTTGGTAATAATTAGATTAATTCACAAATGATTAAAAAATCAAAGTCAAATCAAATTACGAACAGCCTTGAACTTTGCGATCTGTTATCAAACTGATAGGAATGTTTGTTTGTGAAGAAACAGTTATATAGAAGAGAAAACTAGAATATTATCGCTAGAAAATGAAGAAAGTAATGAAATAATTTCATTGATCTATTTTTAATCAAGTATGTACGTTTATTTTCTCTCGACTCTTCTTTCAAATTTTGCATTTGGCATAGGTTCAATGAAAGTGAGTTGGGTGGCGCCCTTTTTCTTTCCCTGCTTTCCTGCTATTTTCTTTGATTGTATTCGTTACCTTTCCATATCGATTAGAAAACATCTTATGGAAGATTCTCTAAATCCCAATGACAGGGGAGGGGGTTGGAAATCGTTGGGTTCCTCTTACAATTGCTGTTGTTGACTCATTTTTTGCACTAAGTGCTAGCTAAGAAGAGTGACAGCTGAAGTCTTGAGTTGACATTGCATTGCAAGACAAAATATTAAATTAAATATTATAATATATAATTTCGAAAATAAGGAGTTGGGGTCCGAGGGGGTTGGAAAAAATCCAAAAAATAACTAGCAGGGAGGGGGCTGTTGGCACCTCAGAGTACGAGAAAGTCTTGCTATTACTATATGTCTATCTGTTTGTTACCGTCTTTGTCTAAATTTGTTCATTTTTCCCATTTTCCCGGAGTCAATGATTCTTATAGTAAATATTTTGCATATTGATTTAACTTGAAAGAGTTTTTTCTTAAGACATTAAAAGTAGCTATATTAGACCGTCGACACGGTGCACAACTAATATAATTTTAGTTGGACTTATTATTTGAAATTAAACTCTTTAAATTGACCATAACACAAATTAGGTTATAATTGCACCACCTTTTTTGTTGTTTTCAATAACTTGATCGCATTTTGGATGTTTCGCTGCATTCAGGTTCTCATAAGTCGCCAATAAATTCAATTAATGCTATCCGGAAAAGGCATTTGAAAAACTGACACATACTGCCTATCATTCTCTTGCAATTGATGCCATTTTTATTCAGTTTCAAAACTTGAGTAGTAAAAATATTCCCTATTTTTTGCTCTTGCAAAATACCTGTTGCCAATTGTGAAAACTAAGAATTATTCTTTTGTTGAAGATTTATAGGAATGAAGAATAGGAAGACATCATTTGACTCTCTAGTACATCAAAAAATTGTTCAAGATAACTTGTTATTACATGAAGTGGTTGGACAAGGTGATGACCAACGACTGTTGGATTTGATGCCCCTCGTTAAACAGAGATTGTTCGATATCAACGCACCAGACAGAGATTGGTGTGACAGGAGACCATTGCATATTGCTTGTTCTACAGGTTAGTGAGGGTCACTTTGACAAGAAATCTAACCAAAGCAAAATAGTCTCAGAACACCTTGAAAAATCTTGGAAACTAACATTTTTCTCCACTAACAAAGTAAAAATCTAAGAGCTCGAAACTTGAAAATCGTAAGCAAACCAAACCAAAGCCAAATCGTCTCAGAACACATCATATTCTCCAGAAGACTGGAATTTTAAATCGAATACATGAAAATGCAGGAGCCCAAAACACAAAATATCTGTTCTTGGCCTCAGAACACATCCATATTTTCCAGGAAGCCGAAATGTCTAGGAAAGACATGCCTTCCGAACAGATATTTTGCAAAAATGCCCCGTTGGCATTAGCTTTCAATATTGTATAATCGTCCGTTTGTTTCAAATATTTCATTGATAATTTCTCCGGTTATACATAAACAAAAGTCTTTGCTTTTCCTAATAGGACAGAGAAAAAACTAAAAAAACTTTACATACTTTTAAGGAGAAAGTTAGGCCAAAAAAATTATAATAAAAGCATAAAAGCAACCAGAAAACTGTTGGAATGAAGCGAACCAAATGATTTATACAAAAAGAATTTAAATACCATCCATCACCATTTAGAGTTGTGAAGAATTTGGTCCATTGTTGAGCTGATATTTTACGCATTCAATAAATCCTGCCGGCCAACTTCAATGGCTGGGATTAATTAGATTTCAAAATATTAAACTTTTCCAGTTAGGCTTAAAATGATCCCAAAAAGTTTATTGTGCTTGTTCTTTGACTGTAATTTTATATAGTCCATGTTCAGGAACTGAATTAATTGTCTGGAATATATTGAAAAATACGTTTCTTGAAAAAATTGAATTTTTAAAAAGAAAAGTGCTGGTTTTGGTAAGGATTTTACACAGAGAATTAATTGTGAGGAATGTAATGGCGAAAATTGAAAGTTTTCTACTTACTAGGCCCAAAGTGGTTCCAAAATAAAAATGCGTTTATTTTGCTGTTTACTGTAGCTAAATCGAATGTACGGATTTTATCGCTGGAGTCAAAAGTAAAGGAATGAATGTTGTTACTTGTTGGAAATATTTCAAAAAATGGTTTTCACTTCGAGATATTTCATAAGTGGTGTCCACAGGAACTGGAAAAGCTGGAAAATATGTTTTTTTTTTTTTAATGGACTAGAAAAGCTGGAAAAGTATATCTTTTAAGTTGTTCTGGGCTGGAAAGGCTCGAAAAACTATACTTTGGCAACCATATTGATTTAACAGACAGAAGGAATTTGCTTTACCTTGTTAATGTTTATTTATCTTATAAAATATCTTCTGATTGGATGGAATATTCAATACCTGAACAAGAAAATCTCTTATTACATTTCATAACATTCCCGGAAAAGGGAGGCTGGAATTTCATGTAATTTTTGTGAATAAGGTTGGAAAAGAGTACGATTTTCGTAAAAAAAGGCTGGAAAAAGTCCCTTAATTTCGGCAAAAAAAACTGGTCATTTCTGTGGACACCATGTTATCATAACAGTATGGCCCAAAAGACTTTGCTAATGAAATTAAGAATTCTTAATGCAAATATAACGATTTTGCAAGTTTAGATTTTCAAATTTGGTTAAACATTAAGAACGTTTTTAACTCTTCTTTGGTTGAGAACAGTCAAAGCTCCGTACAATAACGGACAAGCAAGGGCTTGGCACTATGGTTTTTTGCTATGCAGTTGGCATTTAGTGTTCATTCTGTCATCAACTTTTAGGACCAAATTTGACCTGAGCACTTGCAGATGGAAAATTTAAAGTTGAGTATTGTAGAAAATAATTAAGCCGTTGTACAAAATTTTAGCAAAAACGACCACTTGAAAATGTTTTGGGACCAATTTGGACCTAAATTTTGAGACCAAGTTTGACAGTAATGACAGGTGTCATTTACTCTTCGTGAATATATTTTTTTGTTTGTTTCTTTCCGAAAATGACTTGTTTCAGATGGCCTGGGTTGGCATCGGATCATTCCATTTATTGTTTATAATGTTTATTTGTCAATGCAATGTTTTACTAGCCAGCATTAAAAAAACTCATGCACTATATATTGACAAGCGTAAGATTCTTAAATTATTATCACTATTTATTAATTTTTTATTTAATGTTAGTAAAAACGTAGTCAAATTACAATTATGACTAATAAAAACCAACCAAATACAAAAACAGCTTGATTCAATTAGATTACAGATTTTGCAAGTGAAACTTTCGCCATTCCAGTTCTTCATTTTCGATTTGAAGGGGGTAATTAAAGTTGGTACTGTATAGAAATTTGAAGAAAATTGATTCCAAAGTAATGATGCTTTAAAGAACCCATAAATTTCACGAGTGCAATGCTACTGGCAGGTTGAAAAGATTCGAGTAATGGAGACCGTAAGGTGTCTCTTTTAATTTAAATATATCAGCAATAAAATCTGGACGAAGACCATTAACGAACTTGAAGACTTCTCTCATCAAAGTCCGGAGTTTCTGAATATGACTACTAACACTACATTCATTGGCTAAAAGTTCTTCTGTATTCTTAGAAGAGCAATCTTGTTTACAAATGTTTTCTATATCACTTTTAGAATTTATTTTACTATCAAATTGAATTTCCAATAAGTTTACAATAACAGTTGCATTGAACTTGATACCGTTACATGTTATTGATAACACACTGTTGTCTATATTTAGATCTATTTAGATCATGCTAAAGTTTATCAATAACTCCAGTTACTGTCGGATCACATGTATAAAGCGAGTTATCATCGGCAAAATTACAGATTGCTTTTAATGTTATTGTCTTGCTGTTATTATCATTTATGATATTATTTTTATTCAGGTAATTTCGAGTGTTGTGAAATTTTGTTAGAAAATGGTGCAGACCCTTCATCGCATACATCATCCGGAGCTACACCTGCTCATTTTGCTGCAGAACGAGGCGTGATCAATATTCTACAACTCTTATTCAAATACGGAGCAAATCTACACGCAGAGGACCATTCAAAAGAGACTCCTATTCAAATGGCAGAAAAATATTGTCATCACGCATGCGTCGAATTCCTACATGCAGTGAAGAAATTCGATGAAGAAAATATTATATGACCGGATTGCGTCGTTTTGTTCAAACTGAACTGTACATCTATTTTGGTTTCTACACTACAGTATACTTTCTTTAAAATGGCACCCCGGATAGGTGGGACTTCCGCTAAATGTGGGACGGAGTTTCTTGGTCCCTTCAACTTAAACCTAATTTCAGCAAAAAACTTCGGTTAAATGGGACCCCCGATAAGTGGGACTTTCGCGAAGTGGGACTAATTTTCTCGACCCCATAAGCTGAAAAGTAGGCTTGAGCAGAAAACTTGGCTTGAGCACAAAAAATTGCAAATTGAATGACGTTTATTTGAAGAGTGAATTCAATCTTTAAATCTTATATAACATTTCATGTTACCTTACCGCTTTACTCATTTGCTTGTTTGTTTTGGTACTAGAACGAAATTATGCGTGTTAAGTAGATTATGCGTTCGTTAAGTGGGAATTTTTACTCAATTATTTCAAAGTATTAGGTCCAAGGAGCTGGCCGTATAGAGAGTATACTGTATTTACATTTCGACACATTTTCGACACACAATTTGTTATTTATTTTTGCTTATGATCGAGTTTTATTTCTTGCGCTCATCATTTCTTCCCTTAAGATACAAGCATTTTTGTATTCTATACATACCTTGTCATAAGCACAGAAAGATTTTTACACAACAAAATATCTGAATGTAGAAAATAAATGATGAAATTATCGTATTAATATATGAAAATAATTATACAAATTTTTTTCAAACTTCTCCGTTGTGCGCTTTACAGACAGAGCGTCAATTTAAGGGAAAATTTCATTTGGTGCAGAGAAAACTGTCCGTCTTAAAGAATATCCACTCTATAAACTTTACGCTTTATAGATATTTTTCTAAGAGAGTTTGACTGTAAATAATTCCGTTCCTTTACTTACTGTCCGTCTTATAGAGGTATCCGCCTCCTTATAGGGTATCCGCCTTATACGGTGTTCAATTTATAGAGATTCTACTGTATCACTCGTAAAAGAGGTAGAAGACTTGTGCTTTTTTGATAATCAGCCCGTTCCATTCACAAACAAAACAAAAGCGTTTGCATGAAAACGAGGTAAACAAAACAAATCACCTCGGGAGGTGATTTGTTTTGTTTGATTTTTT
The DNA here is from genome assembly GCA_032270445.1 of Darlingtonia californica. Lineage (NCBI taxonomy): Eukaryota > Viridiplantae > Streptophyta > Magnoliopsida > Ericales > Sarraceniaceae > Darlingtonia > Darlingtonia californica. Next base: position 6,683 of record JAUBWS010110642.1, read on the forward strand.
TCCGTTTCGCTTACGTTTTTTTGGTTGTCATATTCGTTTTGCCTCGTCTTCGCGTAAACGCGTTTGTTTTGCTTACGAATGGAACGGGCTGAAAGTTAGAATGACGTTTGATGACGTCATCATATAAAAAAGTACAGAGAAAAAACATATACTTGCTTAAACCACGATCTGTTTTCATATTTAGAAAGCTAAAAGGATAAGCTTTCATAGTTGACTCATCAAAACTGTGAAAAAATCAAGTCCTGACCATCTATAGCGCGCCAGCAATCTCATTTTGCACAGATTTTGGCGCCTCATATTGAAAATACGACGAACATGCAAAATTGAGGACATCAGCAGATTTCTTTTAATGATATACGACTATTGTCAAAGTTTCATGTCAATATATTTTGTCTGTCAAAAGTTATGAGCTGTTTAAGATTTGCTGAATTTACGGTAAAATAGGTAGTTACAGTTCTCATCTTGGGTTCAATAATTGAGCACAATTAAGCAAATAATTATGATAAACATTTGAAATTTCGGAAATATAAGATTTTATTAAAATTTTTCGTTTTGGAGATATTTTCCCTGGAATAAGATCGCGGGCCTACTAACCCCCCCCCCCCCCTGTGCTGTGAAACTCGTGTCCTCCAAAAATAGTGTCTTTTTACAATATATATAAACGGCCACGCTGTTTATTTATAATCATATCTAGCCTTGATTCTATTATTCAACGTGTTTAAAGAAGCCAAAATGCAGAGGATAAGCAAGCCAAGATGGCTCAGTGATTGGCGCTCTGGTGCAGTATTGGGTTCGAGGCGGGGTTGCATCACTGAAAATATATTTCAATTAAATATTGTTATATTGTTTTCTTTGAATTTTACACGATAAAATCAAGAAAATGCTGATATTCGGAATTGCTATATTTTAAAAAGAGACCCAAATTTGCATAATCAATGAGCTCAGAAATGAAAAGTTTTTTCAAAAACTACATAGGTTTGACACTATACAATGCCTTCTCTTAATACTTTAGATACATAAACTTAAGTACTGAATAAAAAAAGTTCCTTTTTTAACAGAAGCACGAATTTGAACGTTTAATTCTAAAAAGTGCGAAAAATCCATTATTCGTGTTACGCTTCTGCAACTTCCATACTATATTATCATAAGAAATCACCTAAAAATTTCACAAAAAATGCTGTAGTCAGCAAAAATCCAAAGTTTTGTTTCATTTTCTTAGCTGTATTATGGTTTTACACTTTTTTTTACAACATTTGAAGTCTCTATCGTTTTCCGATCTTAACATATTAAATGTTTAAGTTCTATGAAGTCATCAAAATGGTGACAAAACAGGTTATTTGCTTTTTACTCAATATTAGCATGATTTATTAATTGCGACCAGGCTGAATTGTAATCTCCTTACTGATGTGCTTTTTTGAGCCAAAGCTGAACTTCCCATTTTGAGTTTTAAGGATGCAACTTTCAGGATTGCCTACAGCGACAGTTTTGAGATTAGCGTTGCACGAAAATTCATCCAGAAAATTTCGTGATTTTTTTACCTGGCGAAAATTTCGGAAATGTTTTTCGAAAAGCAACATTAACACAGTCCGATGTTTGTATGTTTATTTTCATATCTCTTTTCATACCTATTTTCATTGTGTGTTACCACAAGATTATAAAATAAAATTTATTACCGTCTAAGGAAAGTCTCAGGGGTCTCACTCGTCATAATTTTCATAGTTTTTCTTTCTTTTTCCGAATTTTTTTATGGGATTTGGCATAATTTTGGACTATAAATCATAATTCTAATGGCAATTTAACAAAAATGAAAATAAACAAAATAAAAAGATAAGAATAAGAACCAATGCCACATTTTACATTAATACCCTGTATATCAATTTCAGGAGGCAGTATTTGATACAAGACAGAAAATTCAGAAAAAATTCGGCGAAGATTTAACTTGGCGATTTTGCCATTTTGCACCAAATTTTCTCTGAATAAGCTTCGTATCATCCTGAGGGACTTACCACAAACACGACTGATAAATGCGACGACCACAATTTGACAGAATTGCCAAACTGTTAACTGGGGTCCTCGAACTCACGACCTTCGGATTATCTAGACCGCTGCTATACCAACTGTGCTACCTGTTGGGAACAGTGTCGGGTCTTGAATCAATCAATCCAGCATCCAATGTATTAAAATGCAGGGAAACCGAAATTTCTTCAAAAATACTGAAAAATGAGAATTCCACCAAATTTTCATTCAATGGCCGTATTTATACTGAGACGAACTAATCGTCTGAGACGAAAAGTTCGTCTTGACGATTAGTTCGTCTAACAAAAGAAATGTCTTTTTTTGACGCATTTATACTGTCGAGTAAATTGATAATTAGGACGATTTATTTGTCTCAGACAATTAGTTCGTCTCAGTATAAATACGGCTAATAAAGTGAATCTGCGCCAAGACTTCTCCAATTAGACTACACGTATTTTTCATGAGAGCTTTTAATCAGTTAATCAGAAGCATCTAACGAGCCCAAAATACAAAATATGTGTTCTTTTCATCCAGGAAATCCAAAAAAGTCTAGCCGGCATCAAATCGTCTCAGAACACATCCATATTTTCCAGGAAGCTGAAATTTTTGGCCGAACACATCAAATTTTCCAGCAAGGCAGTTTTCAAAATATTCTCCGATCACATGTAAATTTCTATAAGAGCAACATGCCTTCCGAACAGATATTTTGCAAAAATGCCTCGTTGGCTGCTTTCGTTTAAGCCTCCTACGAAAGTTGCTTAAAATAGCTTTAACCCCATTTGACCGGGCCTTTTGACTCCTGCAAAATCAGGGGGGGGGGCACAAAGTCCATAAATCTTGATCTAAATAAGCTAGACCAATGAAACTTGGCAGGAATATAGTTTGCTATAAAATCTACAACTTCATGAAAAAAAAATTAAAATGGCTGCCATCATGCTGTGACGTCATCATATATGTTAAAAAATGCTGAAATTTTTAATTATGTTTTGATTTTCTATAAGATATAGGATTGAAATTCAACCATTTTTTTTGGCTTTTTTACAAAAGTGATGCAACATTACCCTAAAAAGAATCTTTTTTTTTTAAACGATGACGTCATCAATTATGACGTCATTGTATTTACTACAATTTTGATGACGTAATTTGAATTACTTTTGTGTCATCTAACTACAGTCCGAATTTTAAGCCAATAGCAGGTGATACGATGAGATTTCACATATTTTTCAGGTTTTTAGCAAAGGTTCATAATTTTTGCCCAAAATTGCCCTCGAAACAGTCAAAAATGCTGTATAATTCAGTCCAAGTTTGAAGGTGTTATCATTATTAGTTACTCTCGAGTGCCAAATAAACGGGGGGGGGGGGGGGGGGGGGGGGGGGGGGGGGGGGGGGGGGGGGGGGGGGGG
>JAUBWS010110653.1:0-10101 GCA_032270445.1 Darlingtonia californica
CCCCCCCCCCCCCCCCCCCCCCCCCCCCCCCCCCCCCCCCCCCCCCCCCCCCCCCCCCCCCCCTAATAAGGTCCGAGGGGTTGGAAAAAAATCGAAAAATTAACAAGCCCGTTTATTCGGCACCTAAGAGTACATCAATATATAATCTCTTTTCCAGTTAAAAAGGTAAACTATACTATAGAATAATGCATTTTTTCTACGTAATAAATGGCACGTGCAAAATTAAAGTTAAGTTGGATACTATCGCACATGTAAAACTGCGTACACGAGGGAATCGTAGCTCCTCTATCTATTTCTTCCTGGCCTGGTCATATGTTTGTCGACCCGCAAGCCAGAGGGCTAGGTTTTTTAGCTAGGAATTTCATTAACAATCACTGAATATCCTGACTAAACAGGTTTTAATGGGAAATAAAAAAAACACTTTCTTTTTGCAGGAAACCTATAAAAAAAGCCGCGGCCGGCTTGTATCGATTTTTATTTCACCTGGCCGGTAAATAGGAAACATCAAACTTTTTGTGGTTGGCCTTATTAAGGATGATCAATGAGCTGGATAACCTTGAGTGTTCATATATAATCAAAATAAAATGTTTTGTGTTATAAACAACTCAAAACGTTTGTTCAAAAGAGCCATCTAGACATCCAAAAAAATTCTCTCATTTAACATTTTTAAACAAAGATAGCATTATTCTTAGCGTTCTTTCAAATTTAAATGCTTTAAAAGATTTCTCAACAACAATAGGGCCAATATTTCAAATCCACTGAGTGGACTATTTGTCAGTGAATCTGATTAGTCACAAACAATGCATTTTCCAGCGATCCAGAGCTTCAAAATGTGAATTTTCTTGATGATGATGTGATATTTTACCCAGGATAGCCTCTTCAGTTCTTAATGAGCTGCTATTGATGAGGGTCCTGCCTTCCTTAAATATGATTTGGTGATTTATTGGTGAAATTCACTGCCAAAAGCCTCACCAGGGATTGGCACCCCCATTAGGCGGCCTTAACCATTCAGCCACGATTCCAAAAGCTAGCCCAACTTTTAGTCACTTTTAGTCAGCTGTATGGTTCCCTGTTATGTCGAGGGCTGTCATATCCATCTTGATGTTGTCAAGTCAGCATTTCTTTGGGCGACCAACATACTACCCTTTTGGAAAAATTCTTTAGTTGACAGGGTTTATTTCAGGACTTTTTAGCTACCCGTGAACGACAAAAATACTGAATCTTGAATTGAGTTTAGAAACTGAATCTTTGAAAGATATTTTTTTGTTTCAATAAAATCATTTTTTCTTCTTTTTCTCATTCATTTTGTGATAAAACTTTTTCTAGGAGCTGTACTTAGTTTATTATGTCGCTATAATGTTACTTATTTATTAATATCCTAAAATCATAAAACTATTTTGTGAAGTCAGTCCATATCATGGATCTGTTGAGGTTTGGAATAATCAGCCAAATCATAGTGGGAGATGCATTTTTAGCAAATTTAGGGGTCTAAATTTCAAAAGCAGCAGGCACCAATTTTATCACCCAAATAGCGAAATGTGAGCACAGTTTCCAACTGATTGCTGTAAACAATATTGTTCACATGTGGAGCTACTTGAGGATTATTTTCAGCGTTTGTTAATCTTCCTCTGATGCCAGAACAGCGTTTATATATCCAGTGTTTTCCAGTTCAGCAATAGATGGAATTTGACCCCACACCACTAGAACAGACCCCACAGGGCCATTTACCGGACTTGTTTCTTGAAGAGGTAGAGCCACTTTTGCTCCCACGGACAACCAGTTCAACATTCACATGAGAGGGTTCCATGACAATTATGAACAGGAGAGGACCAAAAACAGACCCCTAATGAACACCCATGTTTACAGCGAAATCATCACTGTAGTTACCTTTCATCCTGACGCAAGATCTTGAAAATTGATACATGGCTTGTATGGCGCAGATTATCCATTCATCAATATTGAGTGTGCGCATTGCCCACCATAGAACCTTTCTAGGTATGCGGTCAAAAGCTTTCTCCAGAACATATTTTCCTGGATCTGGCGCAGGATGAAGATAGCATCAGTGGTGTCAGGACCTGGCATGAATCCAAACTGCATGCTGTCTATAGAGATTTTAGATCTTATGAGAACTTCCAGTCCAAAAACAGAACTGAAGAAGCTATCCTGGGTAAACATTTGTAAATAATAATGATAATGCTTTTTAAAGATTTATTCATTAGGATGTCAAAAGTGCTGATTTCTTTTTTAGTGGAGGGTTTTTAAGCTGCTTTGCTCTATGCCTTAAGAAGAACTTCTCATTCCATCCAGAATCTGGGGATCATTTATTCTTAGCTTTTTTGCTGTGAACGACAATTTCTTACTTTACACAATCGCAACAGGAAAATATTTTCTGTTTAAAAAGCTTTCTGTTAAATACTAAAGAGAAAGAGTTCTCCTGGAATGGAAAGAAAAAATTGCATTATAGGTTTACCCAACAGTGTACCGTGTGACCCAATAAAATGTTTGCTTGTTTGATTAAGCATAGAACACAAGCTAATAGAAATATAACTCAACTTTCAGGTATATCAGATTGAGAAAGGTTTTACTTAAATTTTGATGTATAATAGCTAAAGTTTAGCAAAAGATTTATTGAGTTATGGCGTCTTAAAGTTGAAAAACAGTTTTAAAAACTATGAAAAGTAGGTAAAAAATGGCCTGTTGAATTTTGCTCGTTGAATCTTTTATAATGTAAAAAATAGCCGAACAGCAAAAAACGGTAGCTGCTACTCAGCCAGACAGCAAGTTGCAAATTATTACCTAATAAGTCTATTTTTTTAAACAGTGCAACATTTTTGCAAATTCATATGCTATGCTTTTGGTATTTGAAAACCAACATTTGTTGATGCAAACATACGGTAAAAACAATATGTGAATAAAACAAATTACCCGCCTATTCTTTCTTCTATTACCTTTTTCTGTCTCTCATTTTCATTTTTCTTTTTTTGAGAGATAATACGTGCGTGCTATTTGTCATAGTTGACGTCAATATGGTAACATAATAGATATTGTTTTTCTATAATGCGCTTTAAAAACTCTTATTATTGATTGGCTTTTAGAAATTCAATAGTGCTTCACCTGATTGGCACAGAAAGTCATGGGATTTATTGACAGATATAGTTTTCTAGCATGTTTGAATTTCTATGAAATCATTCTGTGTGTTTTCAAACACATTTTAGCGAATACCATGAAGCGAAGAATACGCTCTAAGTAATGACGTCATACAAGTCAGAAATGTAATCTCACGCCGTAATTCAGCCAATTTTAATACGTTAGCCGCCTATGGCAGCTACCGTAAAAAATCATTGATCAAAATTGTTTTTACGTCGTCATTTACATATTTAGGGAACAATAAAACTTTAAGTTAAGATGTTTTTAAATGCAATTTAATCAAACAATAGAAAATAAACTTATGAGGGAAAAATTCTTCTAGAGGACATTCTTTATCAAAAGAATATTTTCACCAGTCTTTCGTTACTTTTTTTCAACATCAGTGTTGAGAAAATTGCGTTTCTCTTGTATTTATTGTGGATTTAAATACTTTATTTAAGAAAAACTAATCGAAATTCAATAGGCTATTCTTTGCATAGTTTTGATAACTTGACATAACTTGATAATTATTCCAGCAAACTTTAATTAAAACTTTAAGTTAGGCCTTTCTCTATCTATTAAGCTTGAAAGTTGAGTTATATTACCACCAGCTTGTGTCCTATGCTTAATCAAACTTTTTTTGGGTCACCCGGTAGAAGAGTCTTATTCATTGATTCTGCAAATAATAATCTCAGTTGTCCAAAAGAATGGAAAATGCAGACATGTATGTTTTTGGTTAGAAAAATTTATACGTTCTCATAATTAGCATCATTTACAGCAAACAACTTACTCCCAGAGCAAGTTGCTTTCTGCATGCAGAATTTCCATGTCAGTTTCCAAAGAAACATTAAATTCTGGACTTCTTTGACTTTCTGCATGCAGTGTTTATAGTATAGTTTACCTTTTTAACTGGAAAAGAGATTAATTGCATTTGAACATGAGAAGCCACAGCATTAAGTTTAGGAAGCTTTGGATACAAGGATAACTAGCAAAAGCTATTCATTGGATTCAGTCAGCACTTACAACAACAAAAACCGAATTTTTAAATTGGAATATTTGTCAAAATAATGTCTGATGTAAAAAGGTAAAGTTTCCTAGGTTTTTTTTAGTATCTGGTGCTTTCACTTTTTGCTTAAAACAATAGGAAAGCAAAGAAATAAGGCAAATCATTTTGAATTTAAATTATTGTAAAGTCCAGTGAACAATGTTTCTCGTAACTATGGCTTGTAAATATTTTTTTATTGGTCAATTTCTTCTCTCTTTTGCTCTACTGCATAAAATTTGTGATAAAATGACATACAACAACGTATATATATAGAAAAAATGAAAAATTGACATTTTTTGTCATACCAACATGTCAGAAAAATGACAATGCTCAATACGGGCAAATTTGATTGAACCAAATTTCTGATATTTTGAAGATGGGCGAAAGTTAGGAAAAGTCACCAAAAATTCACCTGAGAACATTATTATTTTTGGGATATTGCAAAAAAAAAGGGGGGGGGGGTAAAAATAAGCCCAAAAATAATACAGATTTGAATTTACGTTTTTATAAAGCATGTCTGACATCAATAACAGTTTCTTTTTCCTTTTTAGATCAGATATATAAAATGTCAGAATCAGATCACAATTATGCTTTGGTCGTTATGCTTAATGAATCTGAAAGTACTGGTGATAAATTGACATTTACTGTTCAAAAAGTAAATCAAGCAGATCTGGATCCAGACCAAACACGGGTTGCAATTATTGAAAATGAGGGGGTTCAAACAAAAGTTGCGCTCCCAGCATCACTAGTTACACCACTGAATCAACTATCTACTGAAGGAGAGGATATAGCCAATGCATATTTACAAAGTGTTGTTTTACAAAGTTTGGAGAGTGTTGCTAAATCAAAACCTGATGTTATGGAAGAGTTAGAGACTCCATCAAACGATATCAATATAGTTTTGAAAGAAGGTGTTGAAGAGACAGAGCATGTGGGGGAGAGTGAAGAGGATTTGGAAGACAGTAGTGTCAATGAACATAAAGATAGAGACCAAAACAAAGGAACTATTTTTGAAGATTTGTCGGTAATTCAAAGTATGTTACATAATTTAAAAGAAAAAAATAACGATGCTGGCGATAATCCTGATGACAATGAAAACAGTGAAACAAAAATAGTAGATAACACAATAGAAACTGTTCAAGATGAGGACATTGAAATGTCAGACGTTATAACTGATGTCGTAGATTCTTTACCAGGAGAAGTTATTCATGGCGAAATCGAGGAGATACACAAGTATTCCAAAGTTTATAAATGTGGCTTTTGTGATGCTACGTATACAACAAAGTACTCTTTGAATATTCATATGCGTCACCATACTGGAGAGAGACCATTCAAATGTACAGAATGTGATGCTGAATTTGTTCGTAGAAGCTATTTGAAATATCACATGCAAAACCACACTGGTATAAAATTGTACCAATGTGCACTTTGTGACATGTCTTACACATCTGGCTCCTCTCTTAAAAACCATATTCGCACCCATACAGGTGAGAAGCCTTATAAGTGTAGCCAATGTGAGGAAGCGTTTGCCAGAAAAGCTTACCTTAACCATCATGAAATTATTGCTCATCAATGTGCCCTGCCATATAGTTGTTCTCAATGTGATAAAGTTTACAAAACAAAATCTTCATTGAGGATGCATGTGAAAACACATATTGCAGTTGATGAGAGCCATCCAAACAAATGTGAAATTTGTGAGAAAACATTTACAAGACAACATGATTTGAAAAGGCATATTTCTTCAGTTCACGAAAAAAAGAATTTGTTCAAATGTGAATTGTGTGACATGTCTTACACTGCAAAGGGATCTTTGGTAGTGCACATGAGATCACATACTGGTGAAAAGCCTTTCGAATGTGACTTGTGTGATGCAAAATTTGCAAGAAATACCTATCTTCGAATTCATCGAATGTCTCATGAAAATAAAAAACCCATCGAATGTGAAATCTGTAATACTGGTTTTACTGTGATGTCATCACTTAAGCAGCACATGAAACGTCACAAAGGTGAAAAACAATACTCTTGTGATGTTTGCCATGCTAAATTCTACCGGCACAGGTCAGCTGTTGAACATAAAAGAGTGCATACAGGTGAAAAACCATATCGGTGCCAATTGTGTGACAAAAGGTTTGCTTGGAGATGTGATATGAGAAGACATGCCAAAGCACACTCATCAGAAGTAGAAACAATTCATTCATGTAGTGAATGCGATATTACATTTTCAAGTAAAGATCTGTTAAACAGTCATTTAAAAATTCATTCCGGTGATAAACAGAATTCTAATGAAAGTAATGAGAACAATCCAAAAGTTGATTCAGTAGATAAAAAAGAGGAACGCTTACTAGAAGGGAAAGGAGATGAAGTTGATATAGAAGTCCTTTATGAATGTGAGGACTGTAACAAGCAATTTGAAAGTGGTTACAGCTTAAAAACGCATGTAGAATCTACTCATAGGAACCCAGACCAAGCGAAAGAGAGTGAATCAGAGGATAATGAAATAGATTTTGACAATGAAGGTACTAAAAATATGATGGATTGTACAGCAGCTAAACTTACTTCAGAGGTTGATGAGACTGCAGAGAGTGGTGAAAAACAGTTGCAATATGATGCCAAAAACAACAAAGATGAAAAAAGTAAGTTAGCCATCATAACACGTGGTAACTTGAAATCACAGAAGAAATAAATAGAAATGCCACTATTGATTAGATTTTCTGTACAGATGTACAGGGCCCTATTTTAGAAAAAAATGTGCATCCAAAACGCTGCCCCTTTGTCTTTTTTAAAATAAAAGCTTCATTTGAGCTAAACACTTAAAACTGGATTCCAATGAAGGGGGGGACTTATTGGTCATAAGCGCCCTTTGTATCTGAACTTATGCCTTTTTAGTGCCCTTTTTTCTGCCAACGGATGCTGCCGTTATTTTCTAAAATAGGAGTGTGTAAATTACCTTAAGAGTATTAATTAATGTTAGATTAATTTTTGTGGTATTTATTTTTGCGAATTGGGTCTACAGAAAAATCTTTGAGGAATTTATTTTTGAAAATCTAATACCAAACAAACATTTTTGTGGAGGTTTTCAGGGGAAACTTCAGTCAGAAATAACAAAATATAGACACCAGCTATGTTATTTGTTATATTTGGGCCCTGGAAAAAACTTTTGCTGTATTTATTTTTCCAATTTTAGACCAAAATCGCAAAAATAATTACTGCTAAAATTAATATAGCACGATTTAATCCAACATTAATTAATACTCTTAAGGTAATTGATTCATAATATTAGATTATTAAAAACTTTGAAGCTATTATTTATATATGTTTAATTTATCTGATACTGGTTGACTTTTTTGAGAGTTGCCACTAGTCCAGGAAATTCTGGAAAATTCTTGAAAGTTCTGAAATCCATTTCAGTCTTGGAAAATTAAATATTGGAATAAATGTCCTAGAATTTAATCTTTCATTATTTTTTTTCTTCAGTTTTTTCGATCCAACAATTTCAATGCTGGAAACATTGTTGTGCAAACATGCCATTTGCTTGCAAATTTTGCTGTCAATTTTCAGCCCTTATCTTTTATTGCTGGGATAAAACTTAAACTTATCTTTTATTGCTGGGATAAATCTAGAATGAAGTCATGGAAAAAATGCCTGGAATTTAGTGTTAATTTTCATGTGAACATCCTGATGTTGTGAGTGTTAAAGAGAAATGCAAATAATGTACTTTCAAGTTAGTCATATATAATTTTAATATGTAACAATGGTCGGTTTGTTTTCATTTTTCAAAAGTGTTTCTTTTTTCATTTAGATTTTTGTTTCATGTTTTAAATTTTATGACTATGTATTTACAGCCATTATTTACTTTTCATCTATGTATAAATATAATTTTTTCCATGTAAAGTCACAATGCAGTTGGCCTATTAAGATGAACTAAGAAATTACTATATTAGATGTGTGCGAAAATTAGGCTAAGCAAACTCTAAGATGACTGTTGCACCAAGGTTTACAAATATTAATAATATATAATGTGGAAATTTTTTTGAAAGAAACTGATTAGTTATTTAACAAACTTCAGGGTAAGGGAGTTCAAAAGTTATTGTGTTATTATTCTTTTGACATAGCTAGGAAATTAAGCTTGCCTTCCCAATTGAAAGCAAATGATTCATCGATTGAAATAGATTATTTGTGTTACCACCAAAGAATAGAAAAAAGCAAAGTGAACCGAAATTCCTCGCTCTTCATCAATGGGGTCAGTTTTTGGGTTTTCAAATTTTCCATTTTGATGCCATTTCACATAATACCTAAATTTTGATAAATTATTCATATTAGCTCTTTTCCTCAGTTCTTGTACTGGATTCCTCTTGTCACTGGTTGATTATTTTGACCAATAGATTATTTTTAGACTCACCTTTTAAAGTTGCTCGTTTCTGGTTCTCACCCATTTCACAAACAGTGTTTAATTGCTAAGATCACACAAGTGCATATTTTTGCCAAATTATGGATTGAAATGGACAGAAACAAGATTATTCCTCTATAGCTTGGTAACATAGAATTTGATCAAGTTTCAATAATTGGGTGGTAAAATCAGCTTCACCATATTGATTAGAACAAAAGGTTGTTCTTGTATCACAAAAATGGAATAAACAGGACGAACAGGCATTCTGTTAATATATTTTGATTTGAACTGTGGTATTTTTTGCACACTTCCAACTGCACAAAAATTAATTCGTGGAAAAGGTCTTTTATAAGTTTTTTTAAGATTCTGAGCATTCAGAAGATTTGTTGAGAAGTACCCACGGATCTCCCTTGGTAGTGATAATTTAGAGGTTAATGTCAAAAATTTTTCTACAAGACATGTAATTGAAACTATTTTGAGGGAGAAATAAACCAAGAGTCCATTTTAGGAAGTATGCTAATTTATTATTTTATTAACGCAATTTGCGTGTCGCTACAACACGGAGTTGTCGTTGAGAGTGGATACTGATGATGTTTTATAGTGATTTAGTGGTATCAAAAAAAGTTCAGTACCATGTATGCTAAAATATCAAATTTTACTGCTGGTATCAAAAATGGTAATAATTTTCTTGATTTAGATGCACCACTCCTTGTTAATGTTTTTTGAATTGCCAAAAAAATTGACTCCTCTTTTTTGAAATTTTGAAATTGCAATGACTTAGAATTTGTCTATCAAAACCCAAATCCCTGCATCCTATATTATTTTTATAATGGTAATCTGCACCTGAAGTGCTGACACTAGTGTAGCAGAAAATAGACAAAATTGCAATATTTGACCAAAATAGGTATCAGGTGCGTCACAAAAAGGTTTCCCTTTTTGAATTAATATTACGCAATATTTACTTTTTTTCTGTCCGTGATTCTTTTATTTGGAAGTTGAAAGATTAACTTAATTTTGGTGTATAATTTATAGACATAAGTCAATCCGTTGAAGGTGTATAAAGAAAATACTTTAGTGTAACTTTTTAGAAAACACCATTTATTAACAAAAAACATTTTTCATCAAGAAAAAAAACGTTGTTGTGATTTTTATCTACTTGAGCTCAAAATAGTTAAGTTTAGGCAATTGTTTCTTTTTTTTTAAATATTAATTGATACCCTGTTTTTTGTTAAAAAATGATGTTTTCAGTGACTTGGACTGGCTTATGTTTATGAATTATGCACAAAAGTTTAAATTAATCTTTCTGCTTCCAAATAAAGAAAAATTCATGTTCTGAAAAAAAGTAAATATGGTGTAGTGTCCGTTTAGTATCATAGTAAAAAAATCACACTATTTTAAAACTAGGTTGTGGTTCTATAAAATCGTTCCGAAAGTACTTTAGTACCCATATAGGTGCGGCATTTTAGTATTGGGGGGGGGGGGGGGGGGGGGGGGGGGGGGGGGGGGGGGGGGGGGGGGGGGGGGGGGGGGGGGGGGGGGGGGG
>JAUBWS010110675.1:0-10100 GCA_032270445.1 Darlingtonia californica
ACAGGAGGAGAGAAAAATGCCATTAAAGTCATTAAAATGTCATTATGTAAGAGGTTGATGCAAAAGAATATTACATTAAATGACTTTGACACCTCTCCTCCTGCCTTTCGCGACCTACCCTAGATACGCTACAGGACATCAGCATTTTTTGCACAGAAATAAGCATTTTTTGGTAAATATAGAGCGTGTTTTTTGATTTTTAATAACTTTTTTTGTAGGAAAGATATTATTGTTGTTTTCGGTTTAGAATTAATAAGACAATGAAGTTTATTTTTATATTCAAATCAAGCGCCAAAACGTTCATAAATATGTTTATAGAGCGCGCCAAAATGACCAAAATTCATGAAAATGCCAATGTGACGTCACAACTGAAAAAATTGATTTTCTTTACATCACTCTTTTGGCATTGACTTAGTTAGAGCCTGTTCAAAATTTGAAGTCAATATCATTACTGGTTCAAAAGTTATGAACAAGTTCAAAAATGACAATTTTGGCTAAGTTTGTGAAAAATGCTATTTTTTTGACCTAAAATCACTCATAAGTTCCCACTTTGACGTTGTAAAAACATGTTTGACCCCTCATTTGAAAGCTATACTTAGCCTCTACGTCATGAAAGTCAAATAAAATGTCAGATTTGTTAAACCAGGCAAAATTTGCGGTTTTAGGCCAAATTTCACTAAAATGACGTCATAATGACGTCATAGTGACGACATCGTGTCAAAAATTTTCAAACTTTGTCAAATTGTTGCAGATTCATATGTTAGTTGACTGGCAAATTATGAAAACATTTCTAGTTCTCGTTAAAAAGTTATTTGACAATACACTTCCCATAGTGTAGCTATTTGGAGGTAAAAAAAATAGTGTAGGTGATTCTGACTAATGGCCAATATCTCAAGATTGGCTGACGTCAGAAATAAAAAACTTCGTCAAAATATTTCCAACTAAATTTTGTTAACACTTTCAAAATTTGTTGAGTTATCGTAACTAGTTCAAAAGTTATAAAAAAAGTTACCCCCTCCCAACCGGAATAGGGTTAAGTTAAAAATGACCTCTCTCTCTATTTCTCCTGACCTTTTTTCATCGATCGGATATTGATTCATGATATTCGTCACACGATGAACACATCATATTTTTCCACTCAATATGAAATATGGGAATAACTAATGGTTCGCTTAAAAAAGTTGATAATGATATATGAAACTTATAAAGCAGCTCACATAATTGAAATCATTATCCTATTTCTACACTATTTCATACTGAGTGACAAAACATGATGTGCCCAACTATGTGATGAATATCATGAATATCTGCCATTTCCAAACTCTTACTGGAGGTGATAAGGACTGGTTTAAACTATGATGATTAAATTTGCAAAAACATTTCATAAAATTTACCTTAACATCCAATTTATCCATTTTTTCCAGAACAACCATGATGGCAGAAAAAACATTTATTTTCTCAACGTTTTCAAAAATCTTTCTTTGCTGTACATATTGTTTACAATTTCAATACAGGAACCAGAAATGTTCAAACAGTACAAAAAGGTTGTTCTTATCCTTCGTGATGTTGTTGTCAATCTTGTGAAATATTAATAAGTAGGACTTTAACTGACATTTAAAGTTATTATAAATCATATATGACTCTTTTAAGAAAAAATTAAAATGCAGAAGAATGTCAACTATTTTTTATCTTTTAAATACGTATTCGATTGTTCTATCTGAAAGAGCAGACCTAACTATAAAGTGGCCTGCAAAAAAAAAAAACAGATCTAGCTCTTTGTTCAAATAGCTTTTTCATGGATCACATCACTGGGGGGCATGGTCCCCTCACTTTTGTGGGGGGTGGGGGTACTTTAGTACTTTTCCCAAGTAGCGGGTGGGGTAAATACTAGAACTTGAAGTCTGGCCTCCCCCTTTAGAATCGGTGATGTGATCCCTGTTTTTGCTTATATTAATTTGGTCTTCCAAAAGTGAAGACTCCCACATGATAGGTAGACGAAGAGTCCAGGGATTCAGATTGATGTCATTCAAAAACATTTTCTTGTCTTTTCACTTTAGCCACTTTAATTGCCGATGACAAATATATTGTAATTATAAATTTTTACAGTCCTGCACCCCTGGGTAGTACTCCACCTAGGAGCTCCACGACCTATGCACAAGGGAAAGGTCCCCGATCAAAAAATAGACTAGCTCCAAAGATTCCCAAAGTGTTGAAAATTGCCGGCACAGAAATGGTTAGAATTAAGATCTTTGGATTATCGGGAAAACTCTTAGCTAATAAATACTATTGGATAATCTCCCAGTAATTCCAGAACATTAAAATAAATTTTTGGTTTATGGACGATTTCTAAATTTATGTTTCGTACAACTTCGCCTCGTTTCGTGTCATTTTTAAGGAACGACATGACAACAACATATAAAGATAATATTGATAAAACTGTTCTATAGCAATTTTGTGTCTTCATAAGCAATTAAATAATACATATCTTGAGACCTCTTCCTTAAGGAAAAACTTCTTGAAAACGAGGCAGGATAGGAAAATAATACATTCCGCTATCTTCTATTCACCAGAAATGGATTACAATAAATAGAACAATTCAGAAACATTTTTTGCTTCAAAAAATATAAACAAGCTTTAATAAGCGTCTAATATTTCAGTTTTTAGTATGGTTTCGACATTCGATTTTGTTATTTGAATAGGTGAGTGGCTTTCAATAACAGCCTTCATGGCTAATTGTTTCAATGTTTGTGTAGGTACCAAGTTAAACCTACAAAAGTAAACAATATCTGCCCGTAACTTTACGAAAAGTGTCACTCGGTGGGCCGTTCTACAAACTTCCAAATGAAAATCATAAATTTCGTTCTTAAAGTCTTTATATCTTGAAAGGTCAGTTTTTAGGATACCGATAATCTCGTACGTTGATAGGTCGATTATCATCACGTGATTCCATGAAATCCACAGGAATGCACGCCATGGCGAGCGCGTTATAAACACCTTACATTGAAGCTCATTCAATTTGCCAAAGTAAGTTTTGTACTCAGAAAAACCATTTTGAAAATTGAAGATACCCTCCTTTTCAAGTTCTCCCGACTCTTTTTGTTGGTATATAATAACCTGGCTTAAAGTCATGTCTGGGAGCAACCATTCTAGAACCATCCATTTCGGATTAAACGGTATATCTAAGAACAAAATATCCGAAACGTGTTCGAGGTGATCTTTCAATATTATTTGACTAATAATACTTTTCGTGTTGAAGCGATCTCCTGTTTTACAAGAGTAGTATGTTGTCATTCTTTGCGACGCATTATCTGACGAAAATACAGAATCAAAAAATTCACCATCTTTTGTTATGATAACCAACTGTTCATGATCCAAAGAAATATGATAGGCTTCAGCCAAATCTTCAGTGGTGTCAAACTGAAGATATTTAATCCCATTTTCTTCTTCGTCTGTAAAGTCCCAGACTGAACAAAAGTTATTGTCCTTCCAAACAATACACAAATACCCTCGGCTAAGCATCAACTCAAACTTGATATTTTTCTTGTTTTCAACGCTGATTATTTTCTCGTGCGTTTTAACAACAAGAGAATATAAGTCTGTGTAAGAAATTTTGAAGTAAAAATCGACTTGTAGATCGTCGACAATATTACACCAGAAAGACACTATAGCTAGTCCATTATCATCAGAAACATATCGACGTTGAACTCTCTGCTGATCTAAGGCATCATATTGCTGGTGCAAAAGTCTGCTTGTGCATGATACCAAACAGTCAATTGTCTTCTGTCCTATCTTTTCCATAACTAACAGTTTGTGTGTATATCTCATTAGCTTGTCCTCGTCACTAGGTTGAGGTCCAATTTTAATATCTTTGACTTCAATGATATTGTAACCTTTTTGTAACAACTCCCATAAATATTTTGAATACTTTCCAATGGCTTCTTTGTACTTTCTAGCTCTGATTCTTTTGCTTTGTTGAACAGGCTCGTAGACTGGAACTGTTTGGCCATCGCTCAAGACTTCGAAAGTAGTCACTCGAACTTCTTTGATTGATCTTTGCTTGGATATCTTCCTGGTTAAAGTCATTTTTTCGACTGGAAAATAAAGAAATATTTTTCATATGCACAAGTACAAATAGTTCATTATTTTCCCTCCATCATAGTGACGTTGTAATTCATCCAGATGTGTATGTCAAACTATTTGTATACAGCCACTATAATCATTATCTTCGAAAGAACTATCTAATAGTCGATAAATCATAAAAAAAACATGAATCAGCAGTTTTCAAACTGATTTTTGTCGTACAGAAGTTATTTTTATTTTCCCTTTACTATACAAATTCCATATTCTGACAGAATGAAAATATTTTTCCATGGTCCATTGAAGTTGTTTTCAACACAAATTATCGCCATTTAATTCATTAAAATGATCTGAGAAACATACCATAAATAGTTTGCATAGAATTATATAATTGCTCACACCGTTTGCCTCTGTACAGTCTTATCGTTGAGTTTTTATCCATTTTTTACATCGATTGACGATCTTTTATATCCAATATTTGTTTAAACACAGTCATTGTCTTGCAAATAGAACAGTCTTGCTAATCTCGTCATTCTAGAGGGATCCTACCTATTAAAATATCTTTCATTTGCAAGATTTTTTCTACTTACAATAGGAGAGATGACTTAGCTCCCCGTTTAAAATGACAGAAATGTCATAAAGCAATTCAGTAGAGAACTCTATTGTTCCTAAAGCTATAGGCAAACAAACAAATATCCAAAATACTTAATGGATCTTTTGAAATAAATGAAATCTCGACACAAATCGTCTATTAGACCTCTAGAAGACGTCTTTTGAACGTTGAAAATATCTCTAAAACATTTACTGTGTTTATTTTTTGAGAAGGGCATGTTGCCAAAGGACGTCATTTCAAGTAATCCGTAGGTTTATATAGAGGCCAGATGTAGGTTTATCGATATACAAATTATATGGTATTTAATCTCCTATCGACATGTTGAAAGTAATCTCTCAAATATGCAACATTGCCAAAGTTTAATATGCAGAACCCGAGTATAATTTTATTTTTAGATAAAAAAAGTACTTTACACACTTTTGCTTTACTGTTGCTCTGAAGTATAGTCTGTTCAAAGACCTCGTGCAATCACCGGCTTTGCCTCAGTAATTTTATAACTGCAATTAGTGTTTGCTAACGATGTCGTAATTAGAAAAGTTTTTTTTTTATTTTCAACTCAATCTTGACGACTATCTGACTGAATCTCAAATTGAAACTGTAATGTGTTTCAGTCAATTAGAAAACCAATTTGCACAAGAAGTTTTTGAACAAACTATAAAAGACCCATTGAATCTGAGACATCAATCTGGTCTTTCGAGTGTTTTTTTCGAATGCAATGTCATCTTAGATTAAATTGTATTTGCCACCTTTGGTTACTGGGAGAGAATACATCTTTTGATTATCATTTGATGTTCTATCGTTCAATAAACGTAAAATTGCATTTGTCTATGCTGCAAAGCTATTTAGCATTAATTCGTGCTTTTTTGATAATTGCACTCTATTACATGCGATTAGTTAAATTCATTAACTGAACATGAATACACCATTTTGATTTGCTGACATGCAATTAAGAGTACTGGTTAATTAATTACTAACATATTTACTTGACAAAATAGCTTGAAATTTGAGAAAATATTATATCTGATATCATGACAAAAAGAAACAGTATAAACAGTAGATGTCTACCAATAAAAAGAAACCAAAGTTACCAGAGATTATTTTTTAATTGTACCTTAAATCATGGATATATAAACCATGCTTAAATTACCCAATAAAAAATACATTCACTATGCTTTTATCTATTGTATCCTAGTGTCATGATTTTCAGTAGATTTCTACCAATAAATCAAAGCTACCCGAGAATATTTTTTAACTGTACCTTAAATTACCCAATAAAAAACACATTCAAGATTTTTTTTATCTATTGTATCCTAGTGTCATGGTTTTCTTCCAGAAATTAAACATAGTCAAGTTTCTACTTTGTGTCTACTGCATTATATCCATTATAATTATTGTAGTCGACAGCAATTATTCTCCGTATGAATGACATTTTTAAAGAAGTATCACTTAGCTTGAACAATGGAGTCGAGTAATGTAAATACTAAGGAAGTTTTTAACAGCAATTAAATATCGGAGTTATATCCGCCGTGTGTAATTGGATAACATGCAAAAGTACTAAGACAGCGTTTATCAATGGTTTCATATGTTTGAGAGTTAAACGGAAAGCACGACACATGCAATATGGGCATTGTAACTAAACTTTTGGTTGTGCTGTTACCATTAGCTTTGTATGCTATATACCAACTCGTCACAACATATTTTCTATTGTTCTTTGTTTTTGCTCATCCATTCTTAACACGATTGCCATTGGAAAAATATCAAGAGTTAAATCCAAAATATGAAGATTTTGCAACAGAAGATAAACTTTTGTTAAACGAATACGATTTCGTTGTTGTTGGGGGAGGTTCAGCTGGAGCTGTTGTTGCAAATAGATTAAGTGAAAATAAATCTTGGAAGATATTATTGCTTGAAGCTGGTGGAAGTGAAAGCTTTTTGACTGAGGTTCCTGGTTTGACGTGGAACAATGCAATAGTAGGTGCTAAGAACAACTGGGGATATACAACAACACCCAATGAAGATGGAATAACGTCTACTGCCTATAAGGGAGGATCTGTGAGTTGGCCACGTGGTAAAGTACTAGGAGGCTCAAGCAGTATTAATGCCATGGTTTATGCAAGAGGTAACAAGAAGGATTATGACCTTTGGTGTGATTTGGGAAACGTGGGATGGGGCTATAAGGATGTTTTATCATATTTCAAAAAATCTGAAGATAATAGAAACAAAGATTTATCAAAGAACAATTATCATTCAGCAGGTGGATATTTGACAGTTGAAGATGGAGTAAACCATCGACTTTATGATGAAGTTATGGAGGCTTGTAAGAAGGTATTACCATACAACCCAGACTATAATGGTGAAAAACAGACTGGATGCTGCTTCTACCAAGTCACAACAAGAAACGGTCAACGTTGTAGCACAGCAAAAGCGTTTCTAAAAGAAAGGCGACCAAATTTGCATATTAGTTTGTTTTCTCATGTACATAAAATAAACATAGACCCTGAAAGCAAGAAAGTGACTGGTGTTTTGTTCAAAAAGGGAAATAAAATGAAGACGGTATCAGCAAAAAATGAAGTTATAGTGTCTGCTGGAGCAATAGGATCTCCACAGGTAGGTTGGTAATCACCAAAAGCTACATACTCTTGTGTACAAAATAAACACGGGGGTCCAAATAATTAGAAAATTACCAAAAAATTTAATAAACAGGGGGTGGTTCGAATTTCCTAGAGGAAGGGTGGATTGGAAGAATAATGAAAAGATCACAATTATTTACGTCACAAGAGCAAAGAAGGATTAGGCAATCCTTTTGTCTAAATCACACTTTTTATGAACTCTAATCGGTTAAATGGCGTTTCTTTTCGAGGGAAAAAACAATATGAGACACACAATTCTTTGAAGGTAAATTGAAGTCTGACGATTTCCTTTTTGACAAGATCATTTCATTTTTGACAAATCAGAGTGAGAAATTAATAAGCAGAGGTGCAAACGAATCAAGGTTAACTAATTGGCATATCAATATATGATGCTGACGTAGTCTGACTGTCACGAGGAAAGTCTAATGCACTAGACCTTTTAGAAGGAGTCTGAAAAGGTAAAGAGAAACCAAAACTAGACAAATCGGAGGAGTAATTTGTGATATGCAAAATTATTAAAAAGGGAACGGAGAACGATATATAGGGGCAAAGTACTCCAAATGTCGCCTTTAGGTGCCCATATCTTCTAAACAGCACTAAATAGCCTATTTCAAATTCCATTTTTCTCAAAAGTTGTTCCAAACTTCAGTTGAACTAGGATTTAAGAATTTCTGTGTGTGTATGTGTGTGTATGCCTTGAGACTTTGGGGCACGCTAGTGAAGTCAATATTGGTCCCATGAGTCTGAAATTTGACACTTTCTGCTCGAATAAATCCCTCGGTGTCTTCTTTTCATTTTCTGTTACTTTAATTTTTCCAAGTCATAGGTCCAAATTAGTCTAAAACCGTAAAACGCAACTAGGTCTTTGTAACAAAATGATTAAGAATTAAACTTTTAATGATTAAGAATTATTGTTATTTTTAGTTATTGTTTTTAAATACCTACACCTTAACTAGCGATGGACGTAAATTGGCATTCCCTTACCATTATTGTATAAATAAATAATTATCAGATTGGTCTTCTATGAAAAAAGTCGCCTTTTTTAGCTAGTGGTGTCAATGGTGTTATATAAATCATGAAATTCTATAGACTATAATTTGATGTTTTTCAGTTGCTAATGTTATCAGGGATTGGACCAACAGATGATCTCAAGAAGTTTGATATCCAACATCTTAAGGAGGCACCAGTTGGCCACAATCTCCAAGATCACTGCTCCGTAGGAATGCAATTTATATTCAACGATAGTGCTTCCATCCCTTTTGAAGAGTAAGAGAATCCATACCGTTTCTCTCCATTTCATTTCAAACATTCTCTTAGGCTTAGTTTATACTTAATAGAATTAATATCATGAGACTTTCGTGAAAGTAATTATAGTACAGCGCGTATCAAAACGGCTCATCCAAAAACGTTCGAATAATCCCTTTTTATAATAATAATCCTATTAATCATAATCCTAATTTTCTGCAAACACTTATCAAATTATTGCAATTTTTGTATCTTAGGAAAGCGCTCTTCATTACTTTCCAACAATATAACATTTTAAACGAAAATTAATTTCTTTCGAAAGTTATCGAAGAAAAACTTTTAGCGTTAGGTTGTTATTTCCTTAAGTCTGGGAAATTATCAATCTTCACGAGTATTTATTCTAAATATCCGCGATTTTTTTATTCATAATACAGGTTTACAAAATTCGATACATTCAAAGAATATTATTTAAAGAAAAGCGGTTTGCTAACAACAGCGTTGAAATTTGGAGCGTTTTTACCAACAACAGAAGAATCGAGAGAACAAGACTGGCCTGAAATTCAAATCAACATGGTTCCTCACTTAACATCAACGTTTTTTGGTAATCGTGAAATATTCCATATTGATGAAAAGCATTGGAACGAAGAATTGAAACCTTTCAATAATAAACATGGATTCTTTTTGCTTGTTACTCTTCTCAGACCAAAAAGCAGGTTTGTAAATACTTACACGTATTTTTCGCTTATTTAAATCAATATCATACTGAAAATGTTGACAATTCTAAGAAAGACCGTCTGTTAACACGAAAACACCGTCTGATAACACGAAAACACCGTCTGATAACACGTTTGGTACATGAAAATATCAAGTTGAAAGTTTCGAAAGATTAGGAGCAGGTTAAGAACATTTTTCAGTCTGATTTTTTTACCCAGACAAAAATTCTTGCTTTATAATTAAAGTATCTTTATTTAAAGCGTCTTAAAATTTTGAATAAATTCATTACGTCAACTTTTCCGCGCAAAACAAAATAAGCTTTGTAATAAAATAAGCTTTGTAATAAAAGTATACAGCTGTTAATGTCTAAATTTTCTAACTAAAAATCTCAAGACATAGAATGTTAGAATGTTTTCTGAAGCAAACTTTAGCTACGTATACGCTTTTTTTTTATAAGAATACGCTTTATAAGAATGTTTAAGATGAAATTGGCCGAAAAGTTAAGAATGTCTTAAGAATATTGCCATGTTAAGATTTCTAAACAAAATTTATTTTGTTAAAAACATATTTCTTTTGATACACTTTATCTACTGGTTTAGATTACTACATATTATACAACATATATAATATTATTCAGGGTATATTTCAAAAATATACCCTGAAGACGGGCTCCGGCTCGAAACTAGTTGAAAGTAATATATGACGTTTTATCCTTTTATTTCGTCCAGTACATATATAACATTGTATATACATTCCATTTATGAACATAATGTCTTGGGCTTTGTGTTACCTAAAAGTTTTAAAGTTAATTGTTTTACCCC
>JAUBWS010110686.1:0-10099 GCA_032270445.1 Darlingtonia californica
GGTTACCCCCCCCCCCCCCCCCTGAAATGTCGGAAAGTTTCTTCCTTTCAAGTTCCTAAGAGAGCTGCTTCAGTTTTTCAGGACTGTTACAAATTCTTTTTAAATAGAAAACACTCCTCCACGTGGGTTTTTTCCCACTTTTTCCCACTGGGAAGGCTTATAAAAGTGTCAAACTTGGGATCCTTGATTTCCTAGCTCAAACGTTGATCAACTTAGAGACAGATCAACCTCTGAATTTTAAGCCCTTGAATTAACTTCCATCCGGGGAAAGCCAGGCTTTCCATTGTAGTCATTTCTAGGAGAAAGTTTTGAAGAATTGAAGATTGTTTTCCTTCGTAGTGATAAATTGAGTTAAAACAATTTACCTCGTTGGGTCACATTTTGAGGGTAAACCACTGGACCTAGCGGCTTCAATTCTGGATCTACGAAATAAAAAGAAGCCAAATGACTATCACGCGACTTGACTTATACGACTTATCTATTACTTTTCAAACAGAATGCATTGAATGAAATTTGAGCCCATGAAATTCGCCTGCAGGCAAAAGCCAAGCGCAGATCCACGATGTTTTCATAAGTTTTCTTATCTCAAGTTGACATTCATCAAAAACGTTGTGAACGTAGACCTTTAAAATGCTTTGAGGAAACTTAATGGAAGAAATTAGCGGAAAGAAATTTTCCAGATCGACAAATTTCACGAGAGGAACCTTTCAAAAATCAGTGGAATCGTCAAGGTAAAAAAAAGATTCACTGAAAAGGTCTTTTATTCTTGAGAATGAGAAAAGACACCAAGTCAGGTAGTGGATCAGGAATGGCCCTATTTTCCAAAGAAAAGCTTTTTTTCTTAACTTATCTGACCTTTAGTTTTTTTGGAATGAAGTTCTTCTCTACACCACTTGTTGACCGCAATATATGATACAAATTTCAAACATAAATTTGTGTACAAAATCAATGAGACAGTTGCAAACCCTAGAATAAAATGGAAAACAAATGAATAAATGAATGAATGAATGAATGAATGATTCCATCATTTACCCAGAATAGTGTCTTTAGAAATGACTCTGGTTTACGCTTCCAGCGTCTTAACCGTTTAGCCACGGCTCCACAGAATAACAGAAATTACTTCCGCGGGCAGGAACTTTCGCGTGTCGAAAAAAACTTTTAAAAACTTTCGCGTTTGTCAACTTTTGCAGCAGATTTCGTAATTCACGCACTTTAAGGTTTATATATCAGCTAACTCGCCCAAAAGAATTTCTGAAAATCATTAAGGAAACTTTCGCGAAGCAGATTTGGAGAATTTCGCCTTAGAAAACGTTTGCGTTAATTGCTTTATTAAAAATTTCCAAGGCATAGACTTTCGCGAAAATGACTGAAAAATGCGAAAGTTTCTGTCCTTAAAGTATACTTTGAGAGTAAAGACGGATTAGAAAATTAAGCTTGGGAAAGACCGACTGGAAACGTCTAGTCTCTATCACTCTACCTTCAAAAGGGCCTAGCAAATATTGACTAGCTAATAATTGAAATAATACCATACATGGAAGTGGCTTCACAACCATTACTACCACTATGGGTATTACAATAAGCAGGAAACAATTAATGATATTCAAAACCAAACCAAGTCGTTCAGATATTGTATTCTAAATAAAGAAAGGATAAATGTAGTTATATTTACCCAGGATAGGCTTTTCAGTTCTTCAGTTTCATGAAATGCTATCGACGAGGGTCGTGTCCTCCCCTGGAAACACCTCAGGCCACCATGAATAATTAACACTGAATGGCAAATTTCATTACCGAAAGCCTCGCATCTGAAGCTTGTGGTAGACATAACATGACTTAACTGATACAAAATGCAACTTACCTTAGAAAGTGCTTTTTCAACATAAAAACAAATTTGAATGAAGAAATTCGAACCTAAAGGAGAAAGAATTACAGGTCTGAACAGGAAAAAAAGCCTGAGGTACGGCTATCACACGCCTAGATTTAAGAGTCGAATTATTTGGCGCACGATCTACCGATCTTTGATCTATAAAATACAGAAAAACTCTAAAAAAAAGTAGCAGATTTACATGCAGATGGCAAAATAATCTTATTTTAGGTGAGCGATAGATTGCACGCCTCGATATCAACCTGGCGTGTGTAGGCTCGTGCGCGTGCGATCGCACCTTATTATGGCACGCCATTCCCGTCTAGGCCTGAATTCAGAATATAAATTTCTGAATGGTCAGCTTGACAATGAAACAAGCTCTCTGCACTACAGGGTGCCCCAAAAAAACACCTGATATAATTGTTAAAGAGAGTCAGCTTGAAAATAGATTGTTGTAAGAGTAACTTCAATTTAATGTCTTTCAACTCCAATTTAAATTTTTGAAAAGCTTTCCTGGTCTTTATAATACCTTTTAACAAAAATACGTAATTAGAGAGGTTCCAGTTGTGGAAATTGTGCGATGAAGCTTTTTTAACAGTTTGAACAAGTTGTGGATCTGTTTTCAACAACAGTATAATAGCATGAACTTTCGTTAAACCTTTTTCACGACAAAAAGACGTTGCTCACTGGTGAACTGCATTTTTTCACTCACACACATTCTCGTTACGGAATTTAGCATCTCAAATTTCTAAAAATTGCACCCTTGAAATAACTAGTTAAATTACAAGCTAATGAAAAATATTATCCACTTTAAGTCTTATTTGGGAGAAGGTTGAGACTATTACCTTTCAATCAGTGTAAAAAAATTATTTTAAAAAACGTTCTGGATGTGCAGATTATTCTTTGAAAATTTGGGTTCCGTTTTTTGTGGGACACCCTGTATATATCCTTCACCTTTTTAAAAGAAAATTATCCGAAAAAGAAGTAACAAGATAAACCTTTCTTGTAAACTTGCGGTATGAAAAGTATTAGAAAATCAACAAAATATCACTTACAAAGAAATAAAATGGTACATGGCCAGTTGTATGGATCCTCTAGAGCAATCAAGAGAAACTTTGGATCCACTAGTATTCCATACCTAATTGCAACATTAGGATTTAAATTTAAACACAGTTAAATATGGAGTTCCAAGTAACGTTTGTGATTCGAAAAAAACGATTCGTTGCAAATTCATGGAAATAACGGCACTAAAATATTATTTGCTGACATTAACTGATGTCGTTTGATACAGTTTTCATCATAAAAAGGCCTTTTTACCCGTTCTGGACCTAGGGTGTCAATTCTAAACCTGAAATTTAATGAGTCTTGTCATAAAATTGCCATCTATTTGCAGAAAAGTAAAAAAATGGTAAAACTCAATTCAGAGCCAGCAGAAAGTGATATTTTATCTTGCTTTAATTAGAGCAATAACAGGAAAAGAAGACCTCATATTAGAGCCCAATTCTACTAATAATATAGTCTTGAACAAACAGTAACGTATATCTAGGGTAGGTCGCGCAGACGAGGAGGAGAGGTGTCCTCCTCCTCCTGTAAGCGCGACTTACGTCTAGATACGTCACTGAAAAGGATTTAAGTTTAATAAACAAATTATATTATCATAAACAAAAACAAAAAATTCTTACTTCAAAATGTTATCTAATGCCAATCGAAAATTGGAAAGTACCTGAAAAAAAATCATATTACTTCTAAAACATTTTATTCTTGATGATTTTTAAAGACTAAAAGTCTTGTAATTTATTCAAATTGACCATCTTACCAGGAGTAGTAAACATAAATTTATTATACCACGATAGTTATCGAATCCAGAAGTACTTGAAAGAAAAGATGGCTGTTCTTGATGGACCCTAAAAAGGCAAACATTTCAGAAGTTTATACGATAATCATCTGATCTTCCAATTTCTATAAAATACAAGAAACAATCCATTTTGCTGAAACACAGGCTTACGTCGGCATTCTGCTTATGCAGATGTGGAAATCACCATAATACGTCAGCACTTTTTTGCCGACGTTACTCTGTTTTTGCTATTTTAAAGAATTTTCTTTAAACAGTTGTTTAGCAGTTTTCTCTCTCTTCATTTATATTGATTCTTTTTGTATGTGTACACAATTACTGTAGAGTTATTATATATATATTAGTTAAAACGTAATTTCAAACATATAGGAAGTACAGCGAAATTTAGAAAAAGTGGACTATTATAAAACAAATTTTGCCGACGTAAATTGTACTTTGCCGATGTAAAATTAACAGTGCCTTGTATTTCACCGACGTAAAAAAAGTTAAATTGCAAAGGCTGGAAACAGTTTTTAGATTGTGAAAAAAATACAAAATTTTCAGTTCTTTTCTTGTAAATTCATTGTTTTACATTGACCAGAAGCTTTCGATTAGCATTGTAATCGAACCATGCTTTTTCAATAGAAATTCAAAAGAAACTCACTGTTTTAACTTATTGTATAAATTCCGTCTCCTCTCTTGTTTCACTTGCAATTTAGACTTTGCAAAGTGATTTTCCGTTTCACTCTTCCTTCTTAAAATGGATCCATTAGGATGATGATTGGTCGAAGGCTCGTGTTTTTCATTTTTCACTCCAGGCAATATATGAATGTTGGGATGTGATAAGGTCCTAGAAAATTTTCCACGAGAGACTTTTTCGTCAAGCTCTTCAGATTGTGAAAAGTGTCTTTTCAAACCCATCTTAACTAATTTGACATCATCAGTATTTACTATTTTATTTCTAAAAAACAATAGACAAATGAATCAATAAAGGATTGGAGCAAAAATAAGAAAAACTATATCATAGAGGTTGGAATAACTCTATTCAAAGTAAAGCTGTTCCTAACATTTATTGTCCAAAAGTAGTAACAATTTAAGATGAAAAATGCACGATTTTCTACATATACTATTTCCTGAAAATTGAAATGATATAAAAATAGGTTGGAGAGTGTAGTTCCAATTTAAAATTATATAGATCCTATTGAGATGGACTCCATGTCTAATGTCTTTGTGATTCTCCAGCATTAGCTATGGAGTTCATCTCAGTAGCACTTAGATATGATACGAGAAATTGAAAAATCAAGAGTGTGTTTTCCTCATTAAAGGAAAGTAGTGAATACTGAAAAACTGCTCAAACCAGTTCATTTTTAAAAAGGTGAAACATTTCAGAGATTTTTTTAACACTTTCAAACTTTGAACTTGAATTTCTGGACAGCGAATTGTGATAAACTAGTTATATAAGTTTGGTACCAAAAGAGAGCTATTTTTATGCTTGGTGGTTCAGAAGATATGAGCTTTCATAGACATGGCGGTATTTTAGTCGAATTTGGATGTATATATACGTCTTTCGGTGTTTAAGGGTTAAGAAACTCTCTATTATAGCAACATTTATTTCTCCTTTGTTCTGCAAGCTCAGAAATTCAGATGTCAGAATGTGTGCACAAGACTCCGAAATCATATGTATTAGAGAGAGAGAGAGAGAGATGTACCATCCCAACAAGGGGAATTGGCCTATCCTACGAGAGGATAGGAATTCATAGCGCTTACCAGTCACTACAGGCCCAATGCTCACGAAACATTGGACCTTGGTATATAGCAAGTCTATCATCTACACGGGAGAGAATTTTCACTCTCGCAGGCGTAGACTTTTTTTAACGATATCCTTTACATACCATAGTGCCTGCCTAACTCGTGAAACACCTACAAGGGAGCCAGGTGGAATTTGATAGCACGGCAATTTTCGCCACCGATAGTTTCATGGTGTGGGGCTTGAACTAAGAACCTTGCGATTCTCAGCTGCGACCTTTAACAACTCGGCCACGGCTCGACACTGGAGCTCATATGTATTACTGTCAAAGTAATAGCTGTTTTAAAAGTCATCAAAATCATAATCAGGCTACAAACGTATTACAAAATCAGTCAACGTGCTGGAGACAAATGATGCATGTCGATAGATTCGTGAACCATTGTATAAACTGTATAATGCTTAATGGAAAACTCATTCAGATGTTATTAATTTTTTCCAATATAATGAGAAAATTCTAAATTTGTACCCAAAACAGCAATTATTTCTAATTTTTCAGGACTTTCAAAAAAGTTAGTACTGGACTGGGTATGACTTGAAGGGTGGTGAATATTGTTACAAATTATCACCAGCAAACTGACAAATTTAAATTCTTTTTAGGCAACTTTCCATAATTTGAAATCAGTGGCTTCAATAAATTTTTCAAAAAGAAAAGAAAAATCTCCATTTCTGTAGAAATATTTTCTTGAGGACATGAAAGGGGTTTTTAATTATTTCAGGGAGGGCTTTGTTATAGTAAAGAGATCAGTGCATAAAATATTAAGTAGGTGGCAAATATTTTTGCTTTTAATGATTTAAAATCCTATTGTTGAACCTGGGGTGCAGCCATGCCTGCTGGGCTTTTTTCAACAACTTTTGAATAACAAGTTCCCAATAACATTTTGGATCTATGTGTAGGTCATTTGACATCTGTTGTAAGAGTGTAGGAAGCTCTTTTAATCAAAATTATCCATAATTTGTAATGTTTAAAAACTTAGAAATAAAAAGGCAGGCACATTCACAAAGAAGGTGTATTGAAAAACTATGTAATTTACCAATGAAAAACATAGAAATCAAATTAATGTGAATGAACACAAAGTGCAATGAAATTTCTAAGATAAATAAAAATTATATTTTTTCATAATATTTTGGACTTGTTGACACAAGAAAGTATGTAAGGGAAATTCAGTTTAGTGAACAACTGGTGCTGTCATAACGTTTGTAAATCACGGGCCAGAAAATAGGTTTGTTTTTGTGCATTCAACTTTGGACAAACATTCAACTTTAGCCAATACAACAGCAGCAAATCAGAAAAAATAATACATAACTGTTTATCTAGGCCATCAATTTGAATCTTGACTTCTTTATACCTACAAGATTTTTATTTTGTAGTTCAAGCATACAGCAAAATAATAATTGTGCAAAAAAAATCTCATTGAAATGGTCTTTGAAAGAACCTTGAAGAAATGCTGATTGGCTGAATAAATTAAACAAAAAGGCAATAGATGGATCTGATATGATTTATAATATAACAGTACTAAGCCTATACTAACTGTTTAGGAGGGCAATACCAGAGAATATTGACCAAGGTCAAAAGTATTGTCCCGAGCTTGTGAGGAGGATACGTGACGGAGGTCAATATTCGGGGGTATTGCCCAACCGAAACAGCTGGTATAGGGATTATTACCCGAGTTGTTGTACATTTAAATTTTACATAGAGACCATTCACGTTGTTTTTTGGGATCGTATTTGTGTTTTGAAATATCTCAAAACTTGTTTTTTATAAGACGACGTCAATAAATAAGAAGAAAGTGAAGACATTTCAATGCTACACCATATCAATGGTACGTCATAGCGGTCTGTACCGCTCTGTACAGACTGCTATGACATAATTTTGAACCAATCAGAATGCGAGTAACGTCAGTTTTTCTGTATTGCCCGCTTACTCGGAAAGAGAAATACAAAGCCCAAATCTTTGGATGGAATAGAAAATTTTGGGGTTAAGGTGCCATCTTGGAGAGGGTTGACCTTTGACCTCTGGACTTTTAAATAACGTTTCTATTGGAAAAGTGATAAACTGCACTCCATCGCAATGGGTTTTTGTAATTTTTGATCTCTGAAAGCTGCTAATGCTAATGGCATGGTGATCATCAAAGCGTGAAAAAGACAAATTTTCACTTACATGCAAATATATACATTACAAACATAATGATTGCAAAGTGCTAATGGTATAAAAACTTTGACAAACAAG
Organism: Darlingtonia californica; assembly: GCA_032270445.1. Classification (NCBI taxonomy): domain Eukaryota; kingdom Viridiplantae; phylum Streptophyta; class Magnoliopsida; order Ericales; family Sarraceniaceae; genus Darlingtonia; species Darlingtonia californica. The sequence goes on from JAUBWS010110686.1 coordinate 7,727, forward strand.
TTTTTCCCTATTTTTGGCATAAAACTGCAGCAAAGAAGAGGTAAATTTTCAGGTTTTTTTGGTATAATCCTCTGACCAAAAGCATTAAAGAAAAGTGAAAACCTTAGGGAGATGTAAGTACCTGCAAATTTGACATTGGATTGTTACTAGAGCCAGCTAGAGCATTAACTGAATGAAATTACTCTGAAATGTAAACATCCATTTATACACAGAAAAAAACTACAAGGTTTGTTTTGATTTTGCTACCAACTGTCATTTTATTTTGGATGAGACCAAGCTATTATACTCTTCCTTGAGTGGATGTTGGATGATCCACAGCAGACTAAATCACTGTTTATAAATCCCTGCAATAGAAACTCCCCATTCAGTCCACTTCCATTCTCTGCTTCAGTAGAGTAAAAATTGCGAAAGATATGTACTTACGAATGAATCTTATATACAAAATGCAGCACTTCTCTTTAAATTGTTTACTCAACTAAGAACTCTCTAGACACTAAACAATAGAAAACATGAAAAATTGAAATTAAAATTGCCGACCAGACCAGTGCCAAAGAAACTCCGATTCGACTTTGTACATTGGACTTTATAAAATTTGTTTACCAAGAGAGCTAGACTGAGTTCCGAGTTTTTCCCATAGGCTAGTGACCTATGATTGGGTGAAAAAAAACTAGTGTTTAACTTTAAGTTAGTGTTTAGTTGTTAAAATTGTTGGTAATAGTATCAAATACTCACTTTTCTGTGGAAATCATGCTAAAAAACATCATACAATATATGCTACCAAAAATCCGCCAAATAGCGCCACTCCGCCCGTGGAAATCATGTGACCAATGCGTGAAAAAAAATCTCAGCTGACCGTTCGATATTCTCACCATGATATGACATAGTACGATTTCAACATGCAGACATGGCTATGGTTGATTCTGATGTGATTTCTGTAAATTTTGCAATTTATACATATAATTATTATGCATAGATATCAAAAGACGAGATCAAGAGATGTACAATGTTGTTTGGAGGAGCTATACTCTACAATAGTAGTAAACACTACTCATTGTTGATTATATCTTGTGAATTTTACAACAGAATCATTATCCTCTCATGTGGTGATTATACAATTTCTGCATATGAAAAATTAATTAAAGTCTTAGAACAATAGGTGTATGCTTTTCCAATGCTCCCATCAAATTATGGATTACCGCACGCAAATAGGAAAGTGTTCTTTTGGCATTCAAGTTCTGGATTTTTTAATGTGACATCTTTTATTTGTTTACATTTTGCTTTCAATTGTCACAAGAAAGTTTGGGTACTGGCATTTGATGGAACGTCTCAAGAACATATGAAAACTTCAGATATGCAAGAAAAACTGAAAATAAATTTCACTAGTTTCCAGCGCAATATCTGATAATCCAATCCAAGTTAAATCTTGTCAGCAGTCAGCTTAATAAAGTACTCAAACAGTTAGAGGAACACTAACCCTAATGAGAAATTATTGGGAACTTTTTTATTGTGCAACACTTATGTTAGCAAAAACTTTTTCATTTTGAATTTTCAAAAAATCAAATAGTCTTAATTTCCACGGGTTGGAAAAATGAAAGAAATTAAAATAGAAAACATAAGAACTGGCAAATGAATAAAAAGAAAAGCTGTGATGATTGGATAACCAACAATACACAATATCGATAACTAATAATTAACTGTTCTCCATTGATCGCTGTGCTAGAAATATTTTGGAGGTAACTTTTGTGTGGGGAGAATCAGTTTTTTCATCATAACTTTTGTTGCCTTAGTTTGTTTGTAATGAAATTTAAACATAAGTGGTATCTTGATATAATTAACATTTCCGGAAAGTTTGAAAAAAAACTGATACAATAGAAGTTGAAAAAAAATGAAAAATGTGTTTTCATCTCTAATAAACTCTTATAAAAACACTCTTTTTACCTCCACTAACGGTACGTCAAAATAACGGTGGAGAGGGCGGGTATATCTAAAACAAGACTTAGCGATAACGTGTATTAATTGGCTGTCTCTTTCACCATTGATTACATATACATTCAAAAGAAAGAAAAAAGAAAAAACACAGGCGCCAGATGTCTGTGACAAAAAAATAATGACCATGAAAGAAAGAAAAAAGAAAAACACCGAAACCAGATGTCTGTTGGTGAAAAATAATAAGCAGGGGTTCAAATAAGGTCCAAGGGGTTGGAAAAAATCAAAAAATTAACAAGCAGATAGAGGGCTGTTTATTTGGCACTCAGGGGTAAACCCAAAGAGCTTACTACTAGATAGTAGACTGCTCTTGTTGATCAGCTCTTTGGTAATACAATTTGTCTGTTAATTCTGAAGAATCATACTCTTATGTCCAAAAAATTTAAT
>JAUBWS010110719.1:0-10096 GCA_032270445.1 Darlingtonia californica
AATTTCACGCACAGATGTAAAAAAAATGCTCTGATTGGTGGTTTCGTCACTGGTCTATCAAAAATAAAAATATATTCCAAGGAAGATGGTGTCTTAGAAGCTGATCTTAAGAGCGCAAATTTCTGTTTTGAAAAACACATTTTCCTGAAAAGCAGATTTGAAACGCAAAGAAGCTAATCTGAGAAGCAGAGAAGCAAATCTGAAACGCAGAGAAGTAAATCTGAGATGCAGAAAAGTAAAGAAACAGATCTAAGAAGCAGAAAAGGTGATTGGCCGTAAAGGTACACTCATCGCACACTACTTTGTCTACCATTTTTAGAAGTTCACCCCGATCTAGTGACCAAATTACGTATCACGGGAAATTTGATATTTATGAAACCCCGATCGAGTGACCAAATTATGTACCATGAGGAATTTGATATTTATGAAACCCCGATCTAGTGACCAAATTACGTATCACGGGAAATTTGATATTTATGAAACCCCGATCTAGTGACCAAATTACGTATCACGGGAAATTTGATATTTATGAAACCCCGATCTAGTGACCAAATTACGTATCACGGGAAATTTGATATTTATGAAACCCCGATCTAGTGACCAAATCACGTATCGCGGAATCCAAGTCCAACAATCAACAAGCCTAACTGAGATTTTAAAATGATAATAAAACTTTGTATAAGCAAATATCTAATACAGCATTATCTCACTTCTCAGTGTTTTGATAAATGTAAACTACTCCATGAATCTCATGGATTACTGTATAAGAAATTAAAAAATACTCACTTATCTATTAGATTTCAACACATTATCTTTTTTCTTACTAAAAGTGTGATTATTGCCTGTATATTTACATTTCTTTGCTGCAGTAGTATTTTTCTTTTTTGTGTTATGTGTTGTAAACCCCTTTTTCTACGTACATCCAAATTACTAGTTTGGAAATTATTGCACAAATAGAAAGTTGGTCTCCGTAAAATTGGTCACTCGATCGGGCTCTGTAGAAACACAATTCGGTCACTCGATCGGGGCCCTGTAAAAATTATTCGAAATCTTGGTCACTTGATCGGGGACCTATGAAATTTAAATAAAATCGCGGTCACTTGATCGGGGATCAGCGCAAATGATTAAATGACCCCGATCTGGGGACCAGTCACCCGATCTAGTGACTTCCCAGATTGGGTGACCAGTCACTAGATCGGGGTAAAGTGCCGTACCTGCACACTGCACATCAAACTAACTGTTTTCAAATCGGACGGCAGTTTGTTATGACTGCCATTTTTGAGCATGCGCAATAGACATGAAAAAATGTAAACAACGCAACCCGTCTATTCAACTGACCATATTGGAATTTACCCGATTTTTCGGTATGTGAGAACAAAAGTAACGTTTTAGTTCAAAAGTTATTAAAAAAACACGGAGAAAATTTTGCCATTTCAAGCTAGAAAAAACTGTACCGTTCCCCAATTTAAGAGTTCATTAAAATAGAACGACAAATATCTATAAGTTTAAACTTATATATACATAATCTACAATCTTGCGATATTATTAAATCGATTAGTGATTTTCAAATTCATTTCCAATGAAAAGTTATTAAGTAAAGATGGGTAAATTTTAGTATGCTTCGATATTCTCAAAATTGCCCAAACGTACCCAAGTTTACGACTTTTAAAATAAGAACGGCAAACATTTAGATTTTTAATTTTATGTGTTCGTAACGCCAGTTCTAAGGGCATAATTATATGTAAAGGAGAACGTCTAATCTATCACAGATAAAAAGCTACTAAGGAAACTTGGTCAAAATTTAAAGAAAATTGAAGAAGAAAACAACGTTTTTGAGTGAACAAAATGCGCATGCGCATGTAATTTCACCTTTGCAGTCGTATAGTATTTATTAAGACAGACTGAGCTGCCAAGTTTGAAGTCGTTCTAACCAGTAGATTAAAACTTATAACCCAAAATGTATGAAAATTTTGACTCAGCGAAGACTAATTTTAGGTTGGAAAGCCAATTTTTCAAACAAAGTAGTTTCTAGCGATATTCAATAGTGTATATTTTTTATGGGTTGACACTGATTGATTAGAGATCTACACATTAAGGTGTACAACATATTCAAGTTTTAGCTCAATCGAACCTACCGTTCAAATTTTAATACCCCTTTAGATTGGTCACACTCATGAAAAAGTCCGGACTAAAGAGAATGAGTTGTTTGCTAATATCTCTTGATGTATTAATATTACAATAACTAAACTTGACACGATAAAATAAAAGAACAATATCAATCACATATGTTAAGATAGCGTTATTGCTACGTTATATGACGTCACAATAAACAAAAAATAAAAGACCTACAAGATCCTGTTTGTAGTAAAAAAAGTTTCAAACCCATTTATGGTGATATTATGCAAATACATCACAATGGAACAGATCATTTGGTTTTGTCAGTTTCTTTAAATAATAGGGTGTACAATTGAGATGCGGTACATCTACCACAGTTTCTTTGGTAAAATTTTAACAGGTTTGGAGAGGCAGCTTTGTCAAATTGTCTTGAAGTTACATATTCTACTGTATACAGGCAAATAGGGTCAAATAATTATGGGCATTGTGTCATTGCTTATGCTCTTGATGTAGCAACGGGAACAATCCCTGATGATGCGTGTTACAATCAAAATAAGATGGGGGAACATTTTAACAAGTGTTCGTCTGTTAGGGAGATTTCACCTTTTCCACGGCAAACATTAGAAGACAGAAATAAAGTTGGAGTTGTCAAAAAAGGAGCCAGTCAGCCAATAGAGGTAAGTTGAGCACATGATTCAGTGTTCACTATGTTGTGAGATGTTTCATTTCAAGCGTGAAGATACCAAAACTGATGTTTCTGTCAATTTGAAAGATTGGACGTGCAAGAGTTGTCAAGACTGATGTTTTCGTCACTGATGTTCAATGTTCTATTTGATGTTAAATGTTCCTGTTGATGTTCAGCAATGTATTTCATGTCTATTATCCTTGATGATGTTCAATATTCCGGTTGATGATCAATCTCCTAGTGATGTTCGTTTTTTGTGTTGATAGTCAATGCTCACATTGAATTTATATAGTTTTTGATTGAAATTTGTTTATTCTGTTGTTCATGTTTAAATCTCAAGTGTTAGACTTAGACCGTTAACATTTAATGAAATTTATCCAAAGTGTCTACAGTCTAATCTAAAACGATCCACATCTGAAACAAAAGTTAATATGAAATGTTCCTGTTGATGTTCAATGATGCTGTTAATGTTCAATGTTCTTGTTGATGGTCAATGTTCCTGTTGATGTTGATGTTCTCGTTGATGCACAATGTTTCTGTTGATGTTCAGTGTTTCTGTTGATGTTCAATGTTCTTGTTGATGGTCAATGTTCCTGTTGATTTTCATTGATCCTGTTGATGCGCAATGTTCCTGTTGATGTTCAATGTTCCTGTTGAAGGTCAATGTTCCTGTTGATGTTCAATGTTCCTGTTGATGGTCAATGTTCCTGTTGATTTTCATTGATCCTGTTGATGCGCAATGTTCCTGTTGATGTTCAATGTTCCTGTTGAAGGTCAATGTTCCTGTTGATGTTTAGTGTTCCTGTTGATTTTCATTGATCCTGTTGATGCGCAAATGTTCCTGTTGATGTTCAATGTTCCTGTTGAAGGTCAATGTTCCTGTTGATGTTCAATGTTCCTGTTGATGTTCAATGTTCCTGTTGATGGTCAATGTTCCTGTAGATGTTCAATGTTCCTGTTGATGGTTAATGTTCCTGTTGATGTTTAGTGTTCCTGTTGATGTTCAATGTTCCTGTTGATGTTCAATGTTCCTGTTGATGTCCAATGTTCCTGTTGATGTTTTCAACGATACATGAAAACTTTTGGACTGTAAATAGAACAAGTTTTTTTTGCTCACCAGCTTTCGCATGGTGGTCCTGACCAACGGTGTCTGAAGCTTTTAGAAGCTTCAAATAAAGCAAGCTGATGTTGTTCTTGTAGATTCCTTAGAAATTTCATTCTGTTCAAAACTGTTGTTTTTTAATAGAATGTAATGTAATTTAATAGAAACTTAGCCATAATTTCACTTTACTTTTTTGTTCTCCTAGCATCAACACCAAAACTAACTAGATACACGATTTGGAATCTTCTTTTTCACGTTTTTATGTTTTTATGATCGCAATTATCTAAATGTAAAGCTATTTTTTTGCGCAGGTTGTTGTATTATATTATGACAACCCATTGGAGAACAGTTTTGATATATCAATGTGAACGGCAAATAGTAAAACAGCTATTAATTAAATAGGTAATTAAAAATGCATGTAGAAACCACTGATGTCTAAACAAGATCAATAGGAAGAAAAAGAAAGTTAGAATTAAAGGTGGCTTCTACTATATGACACGCTTCCAGTATCTGACATGCACAGTGTCCCACAAAAATGTAACCTATTGTAAAAAATGTCATGAGAATTCATCAAAAAGACCGCATCTCAAAACAAAGGAGAAACTAAAAGTTTTCTATGCTATTTGCTAACGACATATTTACATAGCATTCTTTTTATAAGATTCTGCAATTGCTAGACACTCAGATAACTTTTGTTAAATAATATCTAGACCACCAGTAGAGCAACATATTGGCTCATCAAACTGATTCATTTTGAGTGGATAAATCTTTTTGTGTACAAAATTTCGCGACTTTAGGGTCTTTCGCAAAAATTGATCCATGCGAAATTCTTAGACGATTACATTTTTATAAAAAATAGGAAAATAAAGCGAAAACTGCAGCCATTACATAGTCTCAACTCCACGCGAAAATATATCCACTCAGGCCGTCAGTTAATTTTTATTGAACGAAGCAATTTTTTGTTGGTGTGGTGGACGGGAAGGTACGACCAAAATAAATTTACGTGGACCTAATAAATTTAATGTTTTATGAAAATAACAATTTAATAGATGAAAAAAAAGGAAAGCCGATAGATGGCACCATCAAAATTTCACAGAAAATCATTCATGTAAACAATGCTCGTGAAACTTTGAAATTTTGGTCGTACTGGAAAGCGTGAGAGCGTGGGCACTCTCCAAACCAAATTTCAAATGAAAATCCAAATTAAAAACTATTTCTACTAGTGTTACAGATAATTTTACCTTTTGTGTTAGGGACTTTTTTCTGCTCTCGTTTTCTTAATTCGTTGCAGGGTATTGCTAATGCTATTGTTGATTGGCATTCTACAACAGAGCATAATCGTAAGTTTATCCTTATTTTGTATGACTATTCTGTAATAAAACGAACATTCATCATAAATCAGATTAAATCAAAACGTTTTTCCTGTGGCAGTCATTTCATATTTACTTATTGAAAATTGGTATAGGTCAAACCGGGATGATATTTGTTATAGTTACCAATTCAATAAGATTTTCGAAACTCTATGTCTAAGGTACAAAAAAATTGAAGGGATTTTCCCGCTGGTTTTGTCCTAAGGTTCGAAATTGTTGGTCTCAATCCCCTTACATCAATTTGATGTTTTGTGAATCAGGCTGTGCTTCAAGCACTCCTTATATACCTGTCATCCCAGTTACATTTATGGGAAGCACTAAATGATTAGCCGACTAAGTGTGTAATAAGCTATATTAATGTTTCTAATCAATATTGATTTTTTTTCTCGTTACAAGCACAAGATCAATATGATTGGACATTCAGCCGTAGTCATAAAGTGCAAAGAGACAAAGTAGGTAAACGGTTGCAAATCGAACATTGTAGCATCGAAGGCCACGGCTAGAACGAATGCTTACTGCTGTGTTTCTACTGACGCAAGACCAAAGTATTTGGTGAACGAACATGGGACGCATATGTTACATTTTATCCCTGGAGGCAAAACAATTGGAACATATCGAGAAGAAAATCTATTCAAGTTGTTGACTTGAGAAATATAATGAAATCCTGATAACTTATCAATTGATCAGTCCTTTGACTTACCTCTTAAACGTTAAACCCCTTGATAACTCTAACATTCGCTAATTTACTGGGATAAATATTCGCTTCTGGCCTCATTCCCGTGGATTTGATTTTCGTGGTTAGGTTCTGGAGGAATTTTCGTAGACGTGGCGGTTGAGCGTTATTGTGAAGTTTTTGCCGATTTTGCGATTTAACAACTCAATAATGTAAACAGTATTTACCCAAGGAGATACGAAAAAAGTACATACGTACATGCTTTTTTCCTATCTCCTTGATTTACCAGAATCTGTTATTAAAAAGGCAAATAAATACTTTCAAAGAGAAAATTGAATTTATATACCAGGAAATTTTTGACTAGGGTAGTTAAATACACCATTGTAGATTACAAAAATCGAAGATTGATGATCTGATACAGTGAGCCGTTTTTTATTATTTTGAAAGGGATTCTATATCATTAGAAAAAACTTGTGCAACTGAAGTAAATGCCAGCATTTTGTTCTTCCTTTAATATTTGTACCAAAAAAGTTTTTCCGTAATTACCCCCCCCCCCCCCCTTCTATTATTCTAGTGAAATAAAATTTTAGCCAAATCTTACATTATGATATCCTAAATTTCAATACGCGAACTCGCGAAATTTTACTCCCTGAAGGTAGAATATTTTCTTTTGTTATAGGGGAAATGGAGACTCTCCTGAAAAGGGTTGGGGTTGGAGAAATGGTAGTATTGAGGCTGTTCATATTTCACGCTGGATTTGCTCCATCCCTCAGTCGTGGAGGGAGACATTTTCGATTCGAGCAGCGAGCCTAAGGATTGTGATATTTTATTTGAACTGATAAATGTTTCTGGAATTTATTGATGTAGAAAAGTTGTAATCACAAGTATTTAATTCCTTTCAAAAAGATCTTCTAAAATCAAATCGTTATTCAGACTACTTCATTTTATGGCGGGGTTGTTATCTGAACACGTTACGACACGAACGATTCAAAATCAACATTCCTGAAAAAATTTCCTTCCACGTGATTGTGACACCGAATAGATCTGGTTCCAATTCGATTTTGGCAATTCGCGAAAAGTAGAATGCGCAGAAAACGCAAAATCTTTTCTTTAGGTATCCCAACCTCATTCCAATTGCAAAATACGTCAAAATACCTTCGGCTGGGTTGAAGTTTGTTATGTACAGAAAAGTTAAATCGTAAAATATAAATTCAATCACAATTTACTGTAATAGATTCTCACGAAAAAGATAGATTTATACGAAAATTAGTCTGCTTACGCGTTTGTTCTATACACCAAGTTCGTTGTTCGTATAACGCGACTCTTTCAAAATGGGTAAACTAAGATTAGCTATTTCATGACGTCATTATTCCACCGAACAGTTCAACCAGTTGCGCAATACTAATGACGTCACTATTTCACCGAACAGATAGATAATCTAAATTCCCTAACAGCTTTTTCACACAACATACACAGATTTTATCGCGCTTTTTATTTCACTGAACCATAGTTTCTCTTTCTACCGAACAGATGTATCATGTTTATGATTGGGCAGCTGGAAAAAAGTGAGGTGTTCGGTCGAATTCGAGACTTAGCTGGATATTTCTTATGTGTTTGATCGAAACTTTAATTGACTGCTGGAAAAAAGTGAGGTGTTCGGTCTCAACTTCAAGCCTCCTGTAAAATTCGAGGTGTCTGAGCCCACTTGACGTCTGCTAGATTTTCATGAAAAATGGTCCTCCTGGAAAAACCTAACAAATATTTCGTTGTTAGGGCTCGTTGGCTGTTTCTGGCTTTTACATTCAACATAAGTATATAATTTATTAGGAATACTCGTATGTAGATAATCGAGATAAGTCGCCAGGTATAACGTGTATCATAACGTATGTACTAGAGTACCTAATTGCTTTCAAGGAATAATGATGAGGAAGTCGTGCTCTGTTTGATTCCTACTAAATTTGATAGTTTTATCTTGATTTTGCATAAGTTTTCTTTATAAAACAAGTTGTACAGGGCTTTATGAAATTTTCAAAAAAGTACCTTCACTGGGGATTGAACCACCATAGAAAACGTGGCAGGGCATGGCACCTGACCGTTCGTACCACTTCATCACAGTGGTTAACGATGGAGTGTAAAATTACATTATTTATATAAAATATGCCATAACAATAACAGATCCAGTATGGAGCCACTATGTCTACGGCAGATGAGTGAAAAATTGAATCTGCCGTAACAATAACACCACCTTAAAGCAACTGCTAGAGATACGGCAGATTAAAAATAACCTACCGTATATATAGACACTTCGTTTTTTGCCAGTATATCGTATTTTCTCTAATAAGCGCCCGGGCAGTTAAAAAATTATTTTGAAGTTTAGGGGGTGGGGGCGGTTATTGGAGAGGGGCGCTAATTAGAGAGAATACGGTAAACAAATTTTAGACGATCCTATTCCTTACAAAAGGCTCTTATAAAAAAATCTAGAAAATGGATGTGAACTGTCAAGGCGATTACGTTTTCGTGTGGAAAAAAGCTGAAAAAGGGGTTGTTGCACCGTCTACCTATTATAATATCATTGGAAACAAAAAACATGTGGAACATTTCAAGAAGAAATAAAAAAGTGGGAGAAAAAAGCTATTCTTATAAGCAATTCAGGAATTAAGAGGGGAGCATTTTTTGAACATTTTTCATAATTATAAACACCATGTAAATATTTTCAAAAGACAATCTTTCGATTCAATTACGTAATTTTCGTTTTTTCTCCAAAATTCAAATTACCACACGGGCGCTTATTAATTTCCGTGTAAATATTATTCTTTCTAATAAGCGCCCGGGTGGTAATTTGAATTTTGGAGAAAAAACGAAAATTACGTAATAGAAACGAGGTTATTAGAGAGGGGCGCTTATAAAAATATATTCAGCTTGAGGGGGGCGCTTATTGGAGGCGGGCGCTAATTGGTCAACAAATTCTAGACGATCCTATGCTCGGTGGTCTGATCTGCGAAATGAACCTCACACCAAAAGTCACCCGAAGAGCGTTTTTTATGGCAAGATCTTACCCCTTTAAAGTAAACAATAAGTCTAATTTGCCCTAGCAACATTGAACATATTTTCTAACCGACGATACCAAACAAATTCTAGCTACCAGCAATTCTATTGCTTAAACCCTTGTGCCTCTGTATTGATGAATATTGTGAGAGAACGAAAAACACACTGATTACATATAGTTTGTATAAATTTTCATTGTTCATTCATTAATAATTTGACTCCTATAGAAAATTGTTTGTTGTTAATTTTTCCTTTGATGCTTAAAAAATCAAAAAAACAAACAAAGAAATAGAAAGCTAAAAAATTTCATAATCTATAATACGCCACATACATTTTACGTAAAATTTTTCCATAGGAAATTCTATGTAAAGTATTTTCAAAGACTTTCGAGACAGATTTCGCCTTGATAATTCGAACATGTTTAAGAGACTTTTTGATTGCTGATAATTCGCTAAAAAGGTCAATAAAAAGTCCAATCACGGACATTATACTAAAAAGATAAATACATGCATTGAGACATTGCTAATGAGAAATATCGATAAAATCGTAATTGTCTTGTCTACGCATACTCATGGACACACGAATTCCCTGAAATGTTCTAGACAGTGTTACATTTGATCTATCTTTCGTCTTGAGAAAACTTCGTTTTTCTGCAGTAAATCCTCTTGAATGGTGGAGGCAAAGATTTCTAGATGATTTTTTTACAAACTTTACTACGGAAAACTTTAGTGTTAAGATAAATACATATTCTAAAATTACTCGTTTTTCAACATTTTCTACAGAATTTTCTCGTAACTACTAAGTGATTGCCTTTTGGGCTTATTCGGGAATAAATAGACTGAAGAATGTCGAACGGAACCTAAAATCAATTACTAAGTTATTTTATAACCCTACAGCTACAGATAAGAGCTTTGCAAGGCAGCATCTGTATTGGCGACAATCTATTAGGGAAAAAGTTACCAGCCACGTGACGTCAATTAACCAATAGAGTTAATAAAAAGGAAGAATACATTGCAGGGCTATAATAGGAATAATTATATGACTGATTACATTTTGCTTAGAAGCGTAAGCGTAAAGCAGGGTGATTAATCCGTAATAACCCTGCT
>JAUBWS010110730.1:0-10096 GCA_032270445.1 Darlingtonia californica
AATTAGTCGTTTAAATGTCTCCCATACAGTTTTTTGAGAGCTATCTAGTGGTATAGTCGATTTTCAGTTTTAACAACATGAAAAGATGGTGATTTCTTCGTTTCTGAAAATTCCTATAGAAACCTTATACGACCCGACTTGAAATGCTCTGGAGACACAAGTTTTGGTGCATACAAGTAGTCCAGTAAGACTTTTTCACTTGACTAACTTATAAGGAATACATTTTCATCCAATTTAGTTCCTTACATCCCCATTCTACTTCCAACTCCCAATAGCTACTGGACTAGTATAATATATATACGTTATCAAATGAAGTGCTACTTTTGCGTGATAAAACACCACTTCTAATTGACTCTCGATAAGCGAGACACCGGCGAAATGGGACTTTTGCTTAGTGGGACGGATATCCTCGGTCCCATGTACTTCTTAACCTGATTAAGCGAAAGATTTTGTTTACGTGGGACCCCGGATAAGTAGAGCTCTCACTAAGTGGTACATTTTCCTGCTCCTGTTACATGAAAATCTTGCTTAAAGGTCTTTCCTGGAAATTTGTAAGTAGCAAAATGTAATCACAATGACGTCTGTTTTAAGTGTCTTAAAGTGTCTGTCTTAAATCTTTTTTTTTCTTTTTGTTAAACACGACGTTGCTAAGTGGGACTGATTTTTTCGGTCCCTTGAGAGCGATTATTGAGAGCATACTGCAGTACATTATGTAATGTTTTTTATGCTGTTGAATTCATACTTAAAAACTGTTTTCGATTGTTAGGACTGGGTGAAAAACTGGCGAATTTTTGCTTGTTAGAAGTGGTCAATTTTGGCTTGTAAAACTCTTCGCAAGTTTCACTTGCAAAAAACTGTTCATTCTCGCTTGCAAAATTATTAATTTTTAAACCTTTAAACTGTTCCTTTTCCCTTGAAAAAACTAGTCAACCTCCGCGTGTAACAACATTAAAAGATTTTCACTTCTAAAATTGGTCAACCGTGCAAAAACTGTTGATTTTCGCTTGAAAAAACTGTTGATTTTTTCTTCTAAGCATTGTTGATTTCCGCTTACAAGAACTGTTGATTTTTGATTGTAAGCATTGTCAATTTTCGATAGTAAGAACTGATGATTTTTGACTGTAAGGACTGTTGATTTTCGATCGTAAAAACTGTTAATTTTCGCTTTTAAAAACTGGTCAACGTTTGATTATAAAAACTGTTTAGACTTCACGTTTCGTAGGCAAGAATAAGTGACTAAGCACATAAGGTACAATCATTAGCTTTGCCTTTTATCAAAACCAGTTGATGACAGGGAAAACAGACTCCAGCAGCTTAAGCGCTGGAAGTAACCTCTGATGAAAAGACCGTCATATTGTGAGTGAGTTTCACCTAAGAGTTGCATATAATCATGTTAAATACCTCTTACTACAGCTTTTCGTGTGGTTTTTTGCAGATAATAGTCAGGGAGCAGAATTCAATAACGTTAGTTTTTAAAACATCACATAATGGAACTTCTATAAATTCTTAAAAACCGGGTATCAGGATAACGAATATCCGAGTCGTCTTAACATTCCTGCGGTCAGTTTCGTGTAATTTATGGACCAATTCAGGATGTAAAGTGAAAATTCTAATTCGGAAATCTGACTGAACCGTGAGATTAACCATGGAAACTAGATAAGAAAATTGGTTCATTTCTATGAAATTTGAATCATCTTATGTCAAGGTATGGACAATTTAAGGGCAAAAATACGGTCATACCGTCTGCCAAACTCTGCTGGACGTCAGTATTTTGAATGTAGCGTAATGGATCCAATAATTTATGTCTACTGGATGCAGCTTACTGAGTACTGTACTCAAAAAATGGTTTCCAGGGTTCCGACTAACCAATCCTGAGTTATTTAACATTGAAATGTAGAAAAAGTGATAAATCAGCCATTATTCATGCAATTTTTTTAAATAATTTTATTGAATTTCAACCTTCAAAAGTCCACAACCTCTACTCAAATTCCTGAAAACCATAATATATTCTTACTCAGCAAACTGAGTCAATCAAAATAGATTTTCTGATCCATTGCATCAAATTCAAAGTAATGTCACCAACAATGGCCTATTATTTCCTTAAATTGCACATATATCTGTATATATCTTGGCATGAAATGGTCCAAAATTCTCATGGATCAGTCAAATTTTCAAAAGTAGAATTTTCAAAATTTCAGTTTTAAGGGGGGGGGGGACCATGCATGAAACTGATGAACACAGGAATGTTAAGACGACTCAGATATATTTGTTACTCTGAAGGTCTGGTGGTCTCAAAAATGTATAGAAACCCCATTAAATGATGTTTAACCTAACTGCCTATTTTCAGATTCTGCTCTCTGACTATCATATTACAGTCTTCTGAATTCAGGTCGGCACTCGGCAATTGCCAACCCAAAGTAGCTTATACAACAATTAAAATTGCCGACCTAAATTGATGGGTACCGCTGACAATTTAATTCTGAGGGCTGCATATTTTTACAAAATATCAAGTCATTACCAGTAAGCTAGAGATCAGGTAAATGTTTGTTTCTGTATGGTTTATAATGATAGCTGCGCTAAAGGTGGAAATTTTTTTATTTCATAAAAGCTTTTCTGAAAAAAGTGTCCCTAATAAGAGGGGTGGGGTGGAAAAAGTTTCAAATTTAAATGTGGCGGTTGAAATAAGCATGTCTTGAGTGAAAATTTTTTCCAAAATAAATAAACGCCTGGGACATTTACTTCAAAAACACAAGAGTACATAATGGAAACTATTCACAAAAAAATGATTTCGAAAAACGTTATGTGATCAGCCGGTTTTTACATGTTTTTACCTGTTTTTTTTTCTGGCCAAATTAGCTAAAAAAAAATTCCCAAACTCTTGAAATGGAGGATACTATTTCTTCCCTTTTAGCAACATTTGGATTTGTAGCATGGCCAATAAGTGAAGTGACAATAGGAATTATATGGTAGATTCAGAGTGGATTCCCAGAAAATTTTGATATTTTGTCCTTTTCTTAGATATCCTGAGCCTGAAGGCTGTATTTCCAAGACATGATAAGCTTTTGATGCATAATGATCACAATCTTTGGAAATCAAGATTTTTTGTGGAATTTAGAGCTAACTAAAATGCTAGTTTTTCCGCCAAGGGGTAGGGTATAATAGTGACTGTTGTTTTTATTTTATAAATATTCAATAATTCTTTAAATCAAAGGTCCACAAAGAGAAGCTAGTTTAACAACAAACAAGTCGAAGGGTTGAAATTCTGAAGATCTTTAGTTCAGAAATTCAAGTATAAACTACTAATAAAAGGTCAAAGTAAGTAGCAAGTACTTACACTATCTTCTGTGAAACATGCTTCAGCTGTTGTTGTTTTTAAAGAACTGACATCTAACCATTTATTTTTGATATCATATCCACACTCAAGTTTTCCTTAAAAACATGAAAAACTATTAAATTGATAGAAACAGTTTATTGAAACTACAAACATACATTACACACATCAGAAAAAAAGAAATAAACTAAAACAAGAAGTATAGTTTTTCTTTTTATAAGCATAACAACTATAAGCATATGAAGGCTGAGGTTTAGGCTTTTAAACAATAGATCTATTGTTATAGAACAATAGAAATTAAGCATATTGCCAAGCCTGAGCTCAAAATCCAATATGCTTATAAAAAATGTGTATGGCCAGACAGAAAAATATTTATAAAAGTAAGTGGGCAGATGAAAGGATAAAACATTTCAAGTGGGCATCATGGTAAGAGGAAACAAAGTTACAACAATTAAAAACAAGCTTGGTAAAAGAAACTCTTTAACAATACGATAGACCATCAAAAACAAATATATAGCGAGAAACTTACCAGCTATAGAACTTAAATGGCTGTATAGACAATTTGCAGTCTTCAAATTAGCTTGACTTGTTCTTGATTCTTAAAAAGAAACATATAGGCTGATTTAATTAAAGCCGTACAACTTAAAGTAAACATTTCAAGCTTACTGTAATTATGAAACACCATGAAAATAGTTTCTCTGTTTATGAACACATACATTGTTTTGCAAACTTAATAATATAGATTCTGGATGGATTTCTAAGACAAAGAAATGGCTCAAAACAGCCAACCCTTGCACATTTGGTGTGAAAACTACTATTTTTATGCAATTTTACTGATCTGAATTTTACTTTATCATGGAAATAATCCTTAAAGTCTATTTGCACTATAAAACCTCTACTCAGAGAATTTCACATGTCTGGCTCAGCTGTTAGACGGGTTTTCGGAGGGGAGGCAGACCTCCCACTTCTTTCTGCATCTGGGGAGGGGGCAGAAAATTTTCTGGATTGGGGGGGGGGCAGAAGGATTTTTCATCTTCTTGAATTTTTTGAGGGGTTGAGTGAAAAGGGGAAATTTATTCAGCAGGTGATAATTTTCTGCAGATTTTCAATCGTTAATAAAATATCACTTATGACAAAGATTTTTTACTCCTTTACATAACACATTATATATTTCAAGAGAAAAATTTTCATAAGAAAAAAAGCGTTAAAAACTCTGAAATGTTAAGAAAATTGTAAGAAAATCCCAGCCTCAAGCTGTTATTTTTCAATTTTTGGAGACATTGATTTTTTATAGAGCCTGTCAAAATCACGAGAATTTAGCAAATTTTACTATTTCAGTTACAGTTGGTATTTAGATACATTACCAACAGTTGTTAGAAAACAACGTTTTTATAGATCAAACCAATGTAAATAAAAAGTTAAAGAAAACAGAGGGATAGAAGGATAAAAATTGAGGCTTGGGTCAAAAACAATTTTCTTATAAAAACTGTGTATGAACAACCATGCTAATCTTTTTCCTGGATGTTGTAGCAAGTTTTGCGTGCATGCAATATCATAATTGATTTATTTCAGATTATGTTTAAGAGTGGGCGGTTCAAAATTTTCCAACTTTTTAAGAGTACTGCATACAATGGGGAGAACTATGGGGTGAGAATGGTGATTGCTCATGAATGAATGGTTAATTTTAAAATAAGGCATTTTTCAGATTCATATAGAGTGAAAACTAGAATATTTTTTTAGGTTTGCATAGGTTTGCTTAAAACCTTTATCATACATTTTGCTTGAGTGTTAAGATAACATGATAACACCACCACATCATTTTTGTTCATCTGAACCCACCACTACACCACGGTGGCTGTTTCCAACCTCAGAATTGCAAATTTATATATGGTGAAGCTAATTATATGTATCAATAACACATGTATGCCAAACAAACAAATATATTTGCTATAGTCAGTATTGTTCAAATATCCATGTGCAAAGTCATAAATCAGTCGCTTGTTGTTCTGATACCCTCCTATTCTCTTTGAACTAATAAACTGTCAACCTGGGGCCACTTGGAATTGCACAGACATATAACATTAATTCTTTTTAATAAAATCTATATATATATCAACTAGGAAAAAATAAATTTTAATTCGTCTCAACTGCCAAGAGGGCTCAATATTATTGTATATTTTGTACTGGCAAGCATATCGTCACATGAAAACAAAAAAGCCTCAAGTCCATTTTTAAGAAAAATCAACTTTACTGAAAGATTCATGCTCACACAATCATTCTTTAGACAAAAAAGCCTTATTAAGTCCAATTAATTCATATTTGATCAGAGCATTATACCTCAATCCAATCCATATAATTGCAAAATTATAGTTAATATCAAATTCTTAGGTGAAGAAAGCCTTAAAACTAAAAAGCCTTAACACCAACCAAAAATTGATGGACTCACGCCATTTGCAGTTCAAAAATTATTGAAACCTAAAAAGCCATAAGTCCAAAACCCTGGACTTTTTGTTTCTGGAAAGAATTGAGTTTTTCTCAAAATGCACAAAATGCACATAATGCCACGATATAAAATTAATTTCAAAAAATTTAGGCGTGACAAAATTCAGGACAAAATCACATCCAATTTTAGAAAACTAACCAAATTTCATCATGACAATTTTTTTGCAAATGAACATTTTCCAATTCTCCCTAATTCATTTGAAAGGTGTGTCTGGAATCCCATTAATTTCCTTTAAATAATCATATAAAAGAAACCCCTTGAGACCAAACATTACCAAAAACTAAAAATGAACACAATATTGACCTTGTAATTGTCATTCACAATTAATTCTTGATAAAATGGTGTTTAAAAATTTATTGCCCTAATCAAATTCAAGCCCAAAATTTGTCACACCTAAATCCTAAAAGGACCCTGGACAAACCCCTAACATTGTTCGGGGTTTTGAGGGTGGTTCGGGGATGTTCATAGGTTAGGAATTCTCAACAAGAAATAAGAAATGGTTGATGCACCTGAATCACCCTGCACGTCCTTGGAAATTTGGGGCACAAAGTTGTTAAAAATGGATGATGCGCCAGGACCTTGAAGGCAGGAGAGTTGTTTGTACGTGGTCTGAAACTATCAAGATACAAAAAACCCTGTATGACCCAGTCAATGTTCCTGTATTTTGGTAAGTTAGATTGACGTACCCCGCACAACCCTGTACGATGTTCGGGGTTTGCCCAGGGTCCTATCCTCAATGATGTGCCCAAAAAACTTTGTCCGAAATATTTTGGCTTAAATTTTTTTGCCCATATTTTTTGTAGTTAATGTAGACATATTTTGAGGTATTTAGTATTGTATGCAAGCAATCCCATACAAGTAACCCCAGTTGACAGTTTGAATAAACCAGTATTCTAAATTTTGCATTTTAGTCTGAGCGTAATCACCTGTAAAATGGCCAAACCAGGAATACATTTGGACATTACATTGTTTGGTACCGTTGGTTTGCAAATTTTATGTAGAATAACATAATGAAATCCTCAAACTGCCCTGTAAATTTTTGAAAGGGAATATCTCAGCATCGGATTATGAAAACTTGACAAACCATGCCATTTTCTGATAGTATATACTTGGTAAGGTTGATTGATTTAAGTAAATTTCAGAGTTCATAAACAGGGTCCGAATTAGAGAAGATATATAGCTTTGCAAAAAAAAGCGCGCGCCACAGGAGAAATTTTTTTGGGTTTAATGAAGCATTTCAGTGAATTTGCGAAGGAAATCTGCCATCTTAACATCTTAATTAACGTTATTTATAGAGTTTAAATGATTTTAAAGAACTTTGTTTTGCTTAAAAATTGTTGCTCAGTAAATTTTGAAGAAAGAACAAACATTCAGCTTCGCATTTTTGCTGTTTTTCTTGGATGAAGCCTCGCTGAAACTTAAAATAGGTTCGCATTTTGCAAAGTGCAAGTCGCTAATTCGTACTCTGATAAACTCAATCTTAAAGTGCTGACATCAACAGAAAATACACAAGAACAGCAATTTTTTGGTCTTTAAATAATCATGGGAAACATCACAAGGTAACTAACCACTAGAGTCAGCAATTCCAGGTAGTTTATCTGTTTCATCTGTGTATAAATATAAACTGATGGCAAAAAGTGCAAAAATAACTGCAAAAACAAAGTAAACCAAGGTTTTCTTGTTTTTCAGCATTGATTGCAGAAGTGCAAAAGGATTTCTTTGAACAAACTCAGCTTCAAGTTCTTCTTCATCAAGATCATCTTCATCAAGATCTTCCTCGTCTTCTGATCCTCTCTTATTTTCATTTGTTAATAATGGTCTGTTTCCATAAGTATCTATCGGGCTAGGTTTCTTTGATGAAAACTTCCTAATTTGACTTAATGATGCATCAATTTCATCTCTGATGGATGCATCGTTGTTTAAAGTCATTTTTGGTCCTCTAGTATTTTGTAGAATATGGCTAGAATGTACATTAGGTGATGATGACGTGTAGTAGTGTGTTGAGGATGAGGACAAAGGATATTGTTTCTGTTCTAATGTACCACCACTATTGCTATAAGCACCTGATGTCTCAAAAGCAGGACCATGTAGTCCATTACCAGTAGGATATTTTGGAGGACTAGATTTAAGTCTATTGGTAGCACGCGCAACAATTTCATTGAAATCATCATCACTAAACTCAGAAACATTTTTTGTTGTTTTCCTCCGAGTGTATTGTTCCCCTGTAGATTTATTGTGAGTTCTAATACTTGAAGTATTGTTAGTGGCATTACCCCTTCTAGCTGGGCTAGAACTAAAATCAACTTTCCTGGACAATGCTATGTCTACTGCGGAAACTTCTGGAGATGGAAAACCTATTGGCGAAGTTTTAATAGAAATTGCAGTTGGAACAGTCTCATTTTCTTGATCATCATCACTGGAGAATAAAGCAAGTTTTGAATTCTTTGTTGTCTTAGCTCTTGAAGGAGTAGCTCTCTTACGTCCACTTGCACGGGTAGCTGAAGGAGAGTTAGTGGCAGAAGCTGCGGCTGCAGTGCTTCTTCCAGTTGATTTCCTGCGTGTCTTTTTGGCTTCAGCAGGAGCTTGTACAGTCGCAGTGTTAGGTTTTTCCAACAGTCTCTTCAGTTTCTTTTCCCATACAGATCTTGTAGATTTTGTTATTGGTCCTACATTTTCACCAAGATCTTTTAAAGTTTTTCTCAGATCAGCGTCGCTGAGTTCCGACACATTACTGTCAGCCATATTGATTCCACCAAGCAGACTGAGCGCATTGGAAGTTCATTTCACCCATTCATTCATCCCGCGCGCCACAGACTCGACACCCTCCGTATTTTGGCGTTTCGCTCCGCACCAAGTATTCCAGAACAAAAGACTTGAAATAAAAAAGATGATCAAATTTCAAAATATCAAAATAATGACTGATTTAGGTTTTTTTAACAGTAAAAAGAAGGAGCCTAAATTTAATTTTCGAGAAATCGAAGAAAAAGTAAAATACGCTAATACGGTTTTTCTTCCGCCTGTTTCTGGTCTGTGAAAGATTAATTTCGTTAATTGATCTCGCTATAAATTTTGATGACTGGAAGATGGATCCGGAAAACTAACAGGCTGTTTTTTATTTACCAGTTCGTAGTGTTTTAACTTGAGTTTGACTAGAAAAGTTAAAAACACATTAAATAACGAAACAAGACGACACTTTTCAAATTTGCAGGTAGACTAGACCATAAAGTTTCCCGTAAGAAAGTCTGTAAAATAACATTGAACAATCAAGACAAATAGTTCTAGATGACTCGTTCTTCCAAACATATTTTACAGACTTTCCTACGGAAAGCTTCAGCGGTCTGAACATGGCACAAAAAAATTCCTCAGAGGCTTTCGGCGCCACAATAATTTAAGGGGGTAAAGAAAACATTAAAACTTGTAATTTTCCTTCAAAGTCTCAATAAATATAACTTTAAGCGATACATAGAAAAAAACTCTTTTTAAAAGTAATGCAATATGCAAATTTTTAGCTTTGATAAATGATATTTTGCAGCTTTTTTTTGAAAGTATTAGAGCTGAAACCTCCAGATTTATTTTTCCCTTTCATGGAGTTCGAATGCCTTGTCGGTCTTCATTTTTAGTAAGTTGTGTTCCGCCAAGTCAGTAGATTAACAGCAATGGCTACAACTTCAATCGATAATAATATTCCAACAGAAGGTCATGCTGATACAACAAACGTGGGGGCTGCTGTGGATGTAGATTCTGTTATACTTCGCTGTAATCAAACATTAAAACTTGAAACTGCTATAGAGATTTTGAATAATACAGACCAATATAAAGTAATCAACAAGGTACCTGAAAATCCTAAAGGTGGAGACACGTATCTTCTAATTCCTTCTCCGAAAGATGATGGTATAAATTTTTTTTTTTTTAATTATTCAATTTGCTTTTCAAACTTCGCAAGCAAGTGAATATCTTAAATGACAAGTTTAATTGGCCAAAGAGAAGTAACCGAAATGTCCATTTTTACTTCGAAAAGTGTTGTACCGACATGTCTGGTGTTGTGTGAAAATGTTTTAACACATTCACTACCAGGCTGTTTTCAAAAATGACAAGAAATGCATTTTGAAAAATTCTATTTTCTGAAAGTTTCAACGACTGTTGCTTGGCTAACACTGCTCTAAAATTGACATATGAGTACACAAATCGACAGCAAACTTCCCATAGATGCCAAAAATGGCATAAAAACATAAAAAAACATTCTTCTCGTTCTGACTGTCTGA
>JAUBWS010110741.1:2482-12770 GCA_032270445.1 Darlingtonia californica
TTTGACAACCCCCCCCCCCCCCCCCCCTCTCTCCCCTCCCAGAAAAAGGGAAATTTTGAAGTTTCGAATTAAAAAAATCTGAATAATCTAGATGTGAGCAGTTAAGAAAAGTGGGGCCATTTCAATTATTTTCCAAGTTCTGGCCGATTTTGGCCTTATTCGACTGAATTGTATAATTGTTATTCTTGGAAGCTTTATGTATGCGTAAACCAACGGATCCTTGATAAGCTACCACACTTGAAAAGACATTACTGAAAACACTTACTTTAATCATCTCCAAAAGATTCAGGTCTGTATTGGATATATACCAGCTCGGAAATCATCCGCAGCATAAAAGCAATAACATTCCATACTGAAAATAAGGAATGTTAAGAAAGATGCAGTTTTGGTCTTATTTTATTTTGTATATTTACTTTTTAAACTCTTAGAACTCAACCTGTAGTCAGACTGTCAGAGTGATTCTTTTTCAGGGGTACTGGATACAGTTAATTAGGGTTTCGGTGCTGAACTCCGATAAAAAGCATTGAATTACTAAACTTATACTAAATTCTGAGCATTTCAGAGAAATTTCAAAATTTTTCTTAATGTAATGTTTACTATAAAATCTTGTTAGTGATTTTGGAGTAAGAAAATGCTTTTTGAGTGAGAAACTTTTTTTTTTCAATTTTGGCCTAATCTGCCAAAGTATATTTCCACGAAAAGTTTTGACAAAACCATAGTTTATTCCCGCAAAATATCAACTGTTTCGAAATTTTGCTTCACTACTACGGCATAATCCTTACAATCCTTGGATAAAATTTAAACATTAATTTTCGCGAATTTCACGAGTTTTGCCTCCATTTGCGAAAATTAGGGTACTTACTAAAAAGCGGAACGACCTAAAACGAGCCACTTTTGGGATTAAACGATCCAAATAAAGTCTAGGAAAAGTTAATTGACACCTGTCACCGCTGTCAACACCTGTTAGGCCCAATTTGGTCCCGAAAATTGAAAGTGCTTGTTTTTGGCTGAAATTCTGCACAGTGACTAATTCAAATATGCTGAACTTAATGATTTAAAATTTGTAAATTTGAAAATTTCTACCTGTTAGGCCTAATTTGGTCCCAAAAAATTAAGAGTGCTTATTTTTGGCCTGAATTGATGCTAATTCAAGTGTGATAAAGCTTTCCCGTTAACATGATGTTCAGATGTTTTATTACCAACCGACACGCTAAAGCTCTAAAGGTTGCATGGAAAAAATAACGTTTTTCTTCGCCTGTGCCTTTAGAGCGTAATCGTGCCAGGCAGAAGATAACCAATCTAAATATCAGGTTATTCCCGACAGGAAAATTATCGGTTATATTACGCACAATGACAGTATATCATCCAAATTACGCACCACCTGGCCTGACTTTCCGCCATAGCTCCGCCGGTTTTTTTAAACAGTACAAATAATAGCATCATACGTATAACATCAGCTCGATAAAAATAGGAAAAGAGTCAGAGCCAGGTTCCTGGCTAGAAAAAAAATTTTACTTTTGCTTTTTGGAACCCAATTGGGTCTAACGGTGGTAATTTTAAATGCCATCATTAACTTCAGCATATTTCAATTAGTCACTGTGCAAAAATTCAGCCAAAAACAAGCAATTTTAATTTTCAGGACCAAATTGGGCCTAACAGGTGGTAATTTTCAGAATTAAAAGTCTTAAATGCCATCATTAACTTCAGCATATTTGAATTAGTCACTGTGCAAAATCCAGCCAAAAACAAACACTTTAATTTTTGGGACCAAATTGGGCCTAACAGGTAGAAATTTTCAAAATTAGAAATTTTAAATGTCATCATTTAATTCAGCATATTTGAATTAGTCACTGCGCAAAATCTCAGCCAAAAATAAGCACTTTTAATTTTTGGGACCAAATTGGGCCTTATAGGTGTTGACAGCAATGACGGGTGTCAATTAGACTTTATTTGGATCGTTTAATCCCAAAAGTGGTTCGTTTCAGGTGGTTAAGCTGCTGGTTTCACGTGGTTTCAGGTTGTTCGTAAGTACCGAAAATTAGTGCTTGCGAAACTTCTTCACTACAGTACATGGCTACATACAAGCTAATGGCCTCAAAATTTCAAAAATAGAAATTTAGAAAAGTTACATATTGAAATATCCGTATGCTGAAAAAGTACTTTTTTGCTTGGTTGAAAAGTTCTTTACGGAAATGCTTCTCTGATCCATCGATACGCGAAAACAAATGTTCGCGAGCATTCTAAAATTTATCAGTAAGCGAAAGTAAATGCTTGCTGAATGCGTACTATTTCGACTAGCAGAAATTCATGCAATTTTGGAATAGACTTAGGCATGTAACCCAATCTATTAATTCCTGTATTGGGTGAACGGGTTTCCACAAAATAACTCTTAGCTGCCATGTTATCAATGAACGGAAAGTGGATGTCAATTTTTTACACGTACTGAAACCTAGTAAGACAAAACTTACCGATGGCAAATATACCAAGGAATCTCCATTCGCTTTTTCGAATGCAGCAATAAACAAACCCGATTAATCCAAAGTAGAATCCAAAAGTGCTCGATACCTATGATAGAGTTAAAGACACAAGCAATAGAAAAATTATAGCCTTTACGTTTTATCTATACATGGAAGATAAAGTATATAATAAAACTCATTCTTGCCATTTTCACGAGGGTCTTGCACAGACTAGACAAAACACTGACACTTTCTCATAACTTAGAACTCATACCTTAGTACATCAATAAAAAGTTTGATCACCAAGCCAGAATGTGGCCACTTTTTGCCGGATTTTTTACCGATATGGTAATGATCTTAAAAAGTCTACGATACTGCGCAAACGTTTATAAACTATAGCATATAAGACGATATACCTGAGAGTCCCTAAATTAAGCTAAAATGCTTACAATTAATTTTTCTACGAGTTAAATTATGTAAAAATTTAAGCTAGTACCGTAAAATATCTCAAAGAAGGTTGTTTTGTAGAATGAGGACATTTGTACAATATTGTGTCATGAAGATGTCATTGTACATTATTGTACAAATATAGCTTTTAAAGGAGGTAAAAAGAGCATATTGTTTAAAAAGTGGGATAAATCGGGCTCAAGGATTCCGCAGCTTTATGATCATGTATAATGACTAACCAGTATTTCTGTCGTAAGTTTATACGTCGACTTCATTGGGTTGCGAAGCTCTCCAAATTGAATAAAGTCGTTGACCGCAAGACAAAAATTAACAGTTCCAAAAATGACAGATAAAACCAAGTAGACTTCTTTCCTTAGTATCGGCAGACTGTTCCATCGTTCGCGCCAAACTGAATATTTCTCCCGCTCCTAAATGAAGAAAATTTAGTGGAGAATAGATTAATCACGGAGTTTACAAATGAAAACGTATATTTCTTTTATCAAAAGTATATTTAGTCAATTTTAACAGAAACTGTTAGCGGAAGTTTCAAATTCGATCTCCGTAAATAAAGTAGTCGAAAATATACTCAACTCGAAACAAAGACGCTAACTTTATATTTAAAAATAGTGAAAATACAGTCCAAAAAGCAGGACCGAGGAATAACAGGAAATGTGAAACAAATGACTGGATTTGATGAATTTGATACGCTTTCCTTTCTTTTCGAACATAACCGACTTCATTTGTTCATCGCGATGAAAACAATGTCAGTAAAACAAAACACCGGTGATTTTGGTACCAAAAGAAAACTAAAATCAAGCTCTTCGATATTGTAAAGTGGAAAAAGGACAATTGGCTACTTACGGACTTGAAACGATCAATCATGACTTCGCGGTCTACATATCCGCGCAATGGCTGCCTCCTCCTCAAAGAATTTGAAGTTGGTGACGTCAAATGTGAAATTCGCTTATGACGTCGCAGCCTTATAAAAGGCCGTACCATAGAATCTAAGCTGAGACGCAATGAATTAGCCTGTACTAGACCCACCGATTCGATAACTGCTCCCCAAAATTTAGGGAAAATCTACAAACTAACTTCAAGTTCAAAATCGAGCTAGACTATACATTGTAATATTATACAAAATACCACTCTTGAAACTGTTCCTGAGTGAGTGAGCATTTGTATTAGATAGCTACCATTGACTGTTTTCGCATAAGAAAAAAGCTAGAGAAAAGCCTTAAAGAGTTGTGATTAGCAAACATAATATTTACTTACTGTACTTATATTGGTCTGTTTTTGCAATTTATTTCCACAAGACTTGGAAGTGTAATTCTTCACACCATGTGTTTTGACGCCTTGATTTTCCGAAAAGAAGTATCCCAATTGACTTTTTAACCCGATGAGTGCCGAAAGATTTCTAAATTTTGCTCACCTTTTGATAAAATCTAACTGTTGACCGGGGGCAAATTCCTATGCATGGAGGGAAAAAACAACCAATTTCTTAAGGGATTCAAGAAACGTCCGGAAAAAAATTATTCTTGTTGCCTCAAAGGAAGAAAGTTGTGTGGTTTCACGCTTTTTTTAGCCTTTTCACGTTTTTTCTACAAAATTTTCAAAATAAGACATGCGCGAAAGTATATTCCCGCGAAATGTTTCAAATTGCGTATAACACCTAAGAGTTATTGCATTTATCACAACTTTAACTTATTTATTTCTTGTAATGTCCACTCGCAAATACACAAGTTTCACGATCAGGCTAGTCTGATACGCAAACCTTTGCACCGAGCGCGCGGGGTGTTGAAGGCAGTTCTATATGTTCGGAATTTGCCTTGACGGTACTGAAGGAGTTAAAATTGTCTTATTAGCATAAAATTGCCCGTCAAAATTTAGTTTCCTCACATCTTTGTATTCTACACGGCAGGAATCCCAGCTCAATTTTCGAATTTTCGGGGTTGAACTAGTGTGATCGCAGACCTCACCACACGCGAAAAGGTCTGTGATCAGACTAGAGAGTTTAACGAGATTGCAAATTTAAGCGGAAGTCAACATTTAACTAAATAAAAGGCTCATCACCCCAGTGAGTTTCAACCAAAAACATCAAAACTTACCACCCAAAAAAAAAGCGTTAAAGGGTACCTCAAGCGTACTAATTTTCGCATGTACAAATTTTCGCGAATTTTGGTCAAATTCGTGAAATTAAATACACGCAAAATATAGATTTTACCAAAATTGTCCCAAATTAGCGTAATTTCGGAAAAAACTCAAGAATTCGCGAAATGCGAATCTTTTTAGACTCGCGAAAATAAATACACGCAAAAATTAGACTCGCGAAAATAAATACACGCTAAATGAGTACGCTTAATGTATTTAAAAGTCACTTATTGTCGATTTTTTCCTTGATAAGTTATATATATCCTTCTTTATTTAAGACGGATTTAATTGAATTGTCGAATACATTGACTAGATCGATAGGGGTTGACAAATAATTTTCAAGACGTGTATATTCACGTACCCGTTTTTGATCTTATTTTTCATCTACCGGTACGGATTAGCTGTATCTATAAGCAAAAGTTTTAGCTGTAATGGAACTCAAAACGGCGATATAATTTTATCCACATTTTATATAAAAAGGTTGAACAGGGAAAGAAAATCGAGCAATTTCTGTTGTACTATTTAGGATAATAACAAACAATATAAACAAATATGGATCAAATAGTTACATATATGTAAGATTTAAAGTATAAAAATGTTTTGATAATC
Organism: Darlingtonia californica; assembly: GCA_032270445.1. Taxonomy (NCBI): domain Eukaryota; kingdom Viridiplantae; phylum Streptophyta; class Magnoliopsida; order Ericales; family Sarraceniaceae; genus Darlingtonia; species Darlingtonia californica. The sequence continues at coordinate 8,143 of JAUBWS010110741.1, forward strand.
AATTATTGTTGTTGACATTCGTTTTCACCAGCCGCTAAAAAAAGAAATAGAGGGATAATATTAGTTCGAGAAATAAAAATATACTCAATGTGTCATCAGAAACTTTACTGTTGCTAGCAGGGAATTTAATTCCAAACTAATACTTCATGACCGACCAAAAAAGAAGATGAAAATCCAACCGTTTATTGAAAACGTAACTGATTCAGACTAATTCAATGTTTTTAGGTTAGCGTTCAAGGTTTGCACGTCATGGTTGCTTCAAAAATCTGTTTTTGGTACTTATTACCCTTAAAATACGTTCTTGACTTAAAGTGGCTTTCGTAATTCATTTTCAAAAATAAGCTGTGGGAATGAAAAAATAATAATTAAAAATATCCCAATATACAAAACGTACCTTTCGGAGAGGCTTGTACCATTTTTCGCCTTCGAGCTTGACCTAAATTAACACAATGAAGTTGTAGAACGAAAAGAACGAAAAGCAAACTGTCCTTATCTATCTTATAACAATTCTTCAAAGCAGTTTTAATATTTTCAAAGTGACCCACAGCCGGCAAAATAACCGAAAACGTCTGCGGAGGAGTGTAATTCTTTTGAAGCCGTATACAGTTTGTGCATTGCTTCAATATAAACTCTCCTCTATGCAACTTCCTCGCCTTCCAACTGTTATCGCTCAGTCTCTCTTAGGCACGGGCTAATTGGCTCATTTGTTATTCATCACTGGTCTGAAAGGGTTAGGAAACAATACAATTTTCCAAGGATTATTATTCAGCACGTCCAGCCTCGTTTTGAAACAAATTATGCTTTGACAACGAACTCCTAAACGTAATATTGGCGAGGTTAAGCAAACCAAAATCTACGACGTATCGCCCGCAAAATTAGACACTGACAGATTGTCCCGTCAGAAATTTGTAAGGCACATCAATTTCCAAACCAGCTGAGCAACGTTTACGTCGTAGATTTGGGTTTGCTCAACCTCACTAATATTGCAATCATTTGACCCTTATATCATTTTGAATAATAATCGGTTGCCATCACTTGGTTTGATTGGAAGCGGCGCGTAAATGCGAAAAACTCAGGAAAAGCGTATAATACAGATACACTTACTTTCTATTGGGTCGTCACTCTTCCTCTTTTTTCGTTCATGTGTACCCGCCGCTTCCGATGGTTGTGTTTTTTCATATGAAGGAGATAGAACTTTAGTGTTCTCCTTCGCAGAGTCTACCGTAACAAACGCCGATTGTTTCGAAAATAACGACCCCGTCTTTAATGTGAACGACGATTTGGGCTCGCTTACTTCACTTGATAATTCAGTTGGTGAAAACAGCGATTTCGCTTGACCGTCATCTATGTTTTTAATGATATCGGAGAAAGGAATTTCAACATCGGTGAAACTTGACAGATGAGATGAATCCGGTTTGGTGGGAGGTGTGATGGTAGTATTGCTTTTGTTGATTGGTCGAAAAACGGAAGCTGTCCCCGTAGATATGTTTTGATTGGTTGGTCGAAAGGCCGACAATTTCAGATTGGTCGGTGGGGTAGATGGTGAAGCTATTTCTTTGTTAGATGAGGTGCCGAGAATTTCATCGTTCAACGATAGAATGTCAGGGTAAACATCACCCTCGCTTCTTAGCGATTGTCTTATTCTAAATTGAAAGCCAATATTTGCATTAATAGTGCAGTTTTTGCACCTTACCTGGGGGGCCACAGCCTTATATCAAGGAAAATCTCTCCTATACAAAAAATTCGAAGAACTTGAAACTCTTAGAATTTCAATAAAATTTTATTCGAAAGATTTTCACAAAATTTCAGGTTTTTTCAAAAATACCCGTTGATTGGTTTATTTTAATTACCGGTACTATTTTATTGCTGTTCTTTAGAAATATCATGTGATGTTATTGTCTTTTATTAAATCAGAAAATCCAATCACATGAAAGCTTTTAAAAACTTCACCGATACCCATTTATTGAACCCGAGGCGAGAAATGTAATCTAAGTTACTGTAAATTCAACAAAACTTTGACACGTCATAACTTTGGGTAGACAAAAGGTATTGACATGAAACTTTGACAGTATCAGGAGTTAGATATTATCAATAGAAATTTGCTGACACATCAGTATTACATATGACGTCACGTTATTAATGGCGCACCAAAGTGAAAATAATTCTATTTTTCTCAATTCTGACAATTTAAATATTAAAGCTAACTCGTTTGGCTTTCTGAATGTAAAACCAAATTTGGAAAAAGGTCTTTTATTTCAAAAGATACAGCGATTTAAAGATGTAATGTGTTTTCATTGTATGATTTTCACGTGATGACGTGACGTCACCAGGTAACCATAACAACCATTACTTTTTGAGCAAATTTCAAGTTTATACCATCATCCTATTCTGAGATATAGCCTGTGGGCCTACTAGCCCCCCCCCCCTCCCCCCACGCAAGAGCAAGTCAAAATAAGCCCAGGTAAGGTAGTGCGAAAGACATTCATAAGCCCAACCTGACTTCAACTTGTTCCAGTTTATTTTTGAGAAACACTCGGTCTTCGCTTGACTCAGTAAGGTCTAGTTTCAACTTTTTCATTTCATTTTCTTTCTCTTGACAACAGCCTTTGTAATATTTGTACCGTTCTAAGAAAAAACATATGGAGAAAAGTTATGCTTGATCTAGGAAAATCCACTGTCAGGGAAAATCATTCGTCACAAGACGAAAATTTCGTCATTTTACCCCGACGAAGTTAACCTTTTTCTTCACTTCTATCTGGATAATATCATCAAATGATAGTAGAGCCTTCTTGGAGTCACCTACAAGGACCTTTTAGGGGCCGCTTACCCTTAGAGGTTAAATGGAAACTAGTTGTATAACCCACCCGCCCATCGGTCTTAGCGCAACCATAAAAATCTATACAAATGGATGTTAAATATTTGCCAACGCATCAAAAAACGTAATACCGATACAACACACCACAGCAATTTAGCTTGTTATTCTAAACCTAAGGTACCGGTAAGGTAACCCGAAAGCACTCTGAAGGCATCGGACTCAGACTATAGACTCAGCTATATGATCAATAGACCAATGATCAAAGTTTTCTGTATTTACTGTCACTTTTTTACCTACCGAAGGCTTTATTTAATCCATCGGATATACGTTTAATTTCAGCATCTTTTAACTCAAGTTTGCTATTAAATTCAAAGTTGATCTCCTTCACTTTCTGTTCTGCTTTCTGCATCCGCCCTATGGAAAGTAAGAAAATACTACGTGGTTACCAGTGATATTAAAAAAATACTTCAATTATTCCGTCTCATATTTTTGTTCAACGAGGTGCCTAGTCTACATTTCAGGAATAATCATTTGAGGGAAAACTTTTCGAAATGTTTGCAGATTTTGGTCAAACTCGCGAAATTAAATCCACGCAGTATGCAAAAGAAATTGCCTTGCGGAAATAAATCTATGCAAGAATCTCCGTCAGGTAAGGCGAATGTACTATAAGAAGTCTTTTTATTTTTCAGAAAGAAAATTCTAGGATACGGGCTTTTGATAAGACGCTCGCGGGAAATCAAATTTTACGTACCGGTGCAGCGGTCTAGTACAGGCTACACTGATAAAAAAATACATACCATAAGCTTTTTGTATGGCAGTATGAAGTTTAATAACTTCTTCGTTTTTATTTTCAAGTTCATCTTTAAAACTTTCTTGTAGTTTTGATGAATCATTTTGTTGCTGTTTCTTCAATGAAGATTCTTGTTGCTTTAGTTTAACTAAAGGAAGGTGAAAATGAAATAGATTATCTTTACTTTCGTTTATCTTCAAATAAAAAAACAATCTTTTGCAGAATGGTTCTCAACACTATTAAGCAACTAGCAATTAAAAATCCTAATTCTTTTTCTAAGAGGGATAAGACTCAGACAAGAGTCAATTATAGCAACGAAAATTCTTCTTCTACCTCTTTTCGCAATAAATATTTCTAGCATATTTTTAACCCTATTATGAATGGGCTTTTACATAAAAAATATGTTTACCCTTTTTTGAGGATATGGACTTACACGAAAAATAGTTCCTCAACCCCCTGGATTTGTCCTATTTTCGCATTGAGACCACTTGGACATCCATTTTTTGTCAATTTTTACAGGTGAGACACCCTGGAAATCCGTTTTTTAGCAAAGCATCACCCCCTGAACGTCCAAGATTGGTGACAGTGAGACCCCCTGGACATCCGATATTCTCAACTGAGGGTATGCAGTTTTTTCCCAATGAATTGGAGGAATCTTTGTGTACGAAAATACGGAAAGAGGATCGGACTTGTCATGCTAAAACAGCTTACTTCATCACAATATGCTGACATGTACAACAACTTTTCATACAATTAATCGTTAGTTGAAGGTCTACTCGTGTGCAAAGCTCCAAGGTCAAAGCATCACTACTTCAGGAGATATCCAGGACATCTCACTTTTCCGCTTAGGGCGAGCATTATAAGATTCTTTACTGGATTGGTTAATTTTAATTACCATTTTATTGCCGTTCTTTAGAATGCTTATGACATTTTATTGTCTTTTATTAACTGAACAAACCAAATCTGATTACAGCTTGAAAAACTTATACTTTAAGGGTCCTTTAAGAGAGCTTTAACTTTCAG